>CM033470.1:213063152-213084179 GCA_019447015.1 Hymenochirus boettgeri | reverse complement strand
GTGTCTCTGTGGTCCTGAGTTTCTGTGTCTCTGTGTGTATGTCTCTGTGTGTATGTCTCTGTGTGTCTGTGCAGTGTGTCTCTGTATGTATGTCTCTGTGTGTCTCTGCAGTGTCTATGTGTATGCTTCTGTGTGTCTCGTGCAGTGGGTGTCTCTGTGTCTGTGTATATGCCTCTGTGTGTCTCTGTGCAGTGTGTCTCTGTGCAGTGCGTCTGTGTTTATGTTTCTGTGTATCTCTGTGCAGTGTGTCTCTATGTGTGTGTCTCTGTGTGTCTCTGTGTAGTGTGTCACTATATGTATGTCTCTGTGCTTTCTGAAAGTGTGTCCTTTAATGCTGCCAATAAGACCCCTAAGGGGTGCAGGTGTGTCTCTGGGTAGGGTTTCTGTGTAGTTCCGGTGCTGTGGGGCGCTCTGTGGAATGTCTCTCTGTGATGCGTGGTTCTGTGGATGTTATCTGTGCAGCATGTTTCGTGGAATGTCTCGCTGTGATCAGCGTGTCTCTGTGGAATTCTCTGGCAGTGTGTCTCTGTGGAATGTCCTCCTCGTGCGTGTGTCTTCTGTGTATGTCTCTCTGACTGTGTATGTGGTCTCTGTGCAGCATGTCTGTGGGAATGGTCCTCTCTGCAGGTGTCTCGGGGAATGTCTCTCTGTGTATGTGTTTTTGTGCAGTGTGTCTCTGTGTATGTCTCTGTGCAGTGTGGCTCTGGAATGTCTCTGTGCAGGTGTCTCTGTGGATGGCTCTGTGCAGTGTGTCTCTGTGTGCAGCGTGTCTCTGTGAATGTCTCTCCGCAGTGTGTCTCGTGGAATTTCTCTGTATGTCTATCTCTGGTATGTCCTCTCTGTATGTGTCTGTGCATTGTGGCTCTGTGGAATGGTCTCTATTCTGTGTATGTTCTCTGTGCAGCGTGTCCTGTAGAATGTCTCTGCAGTGTGTCTCTGTGGAATTTCTCTGTGTATGTGCCTCTGTGCAGCATGTCTGTGGAATGTCTCTGCAGTGTGTCTCTGTGGATGTCTCTCTGTATATATGTCTTTGTGCAGTGTGTCGCTGTGTATGTCTTGTCGTGTGGCTCTGGAATGTTCTGTTTAGCGTGCGTCTGGGAGTGTCTCTGTGGCAGTGTGTCTCTGTGTATGTTCTCTGTGTCGCGTGGTGTGTCTCTGTGAATGTTTCTCTGCAGTGTGTCTCTGTGGAATGTCCCCTCTGTATGTGCTCTGTGCATTGTGTCTCTGTGTATGTCTCTCTGTAGTATGTGTCTGTGCATTGTGGCTCTGTGGAATGTCTCTCTGTGTAGTGTCTCTGTGCAGTGTGTCTCTGTGGAATTTCTCGAGTGTGTCTCTGTGGAATGTCTCTCTGTTATGTTTTTTTTTGCAGTGTGGTCTCTGTGTATGTCTTCTGTGCAGTGTGGCTCTGGAATGTCTCTGTGCAGCGTGTCCTCTGTGGGATGTCTCTGTGTCAGCGGTGTCTCTGTGGAATGTCTCTGCATGGTGTCTCTGTGAAGTCTCTGTATGTTCTCTGCGTGTATCCTGTTATGTCCCCTAATGTTTTCTTTGCATTGTGGCTGTGCAAAGTCTCTCTGTGTATGTGTCTCCGTGCAGCGTGTCTCTGTGGAATGTCTCTGCAGTGTGTCTCTGTGGAATGCTCTGTGTATGTGTCTCTGTGCAGCATGTCTGTGGAATGTCTTGCAGTGTGTCTCTGTGGAAGGTCTCTGTTTAGCGGTCTCTGTGGGATGTCTCTGTGCAGTTGTCTCTGTGTATGTGTCTTGTGCAGCGTGTGTCTCTGTGGAATGTTCTCTTGCAGTGTGTCTCTGTGATGTGTCTTTTTGCAGGTGTCTCTGTATGTCTCTGGTGCAGGTGGCTCTGGAAGTCTCTGTTTAGCGTGTCTCTGTGGGATGTCCTGTGCAGTGGTCTCTGTGTATGTGTCTCTGTGGAATGTTCTCTTCTCTTGCAGTGTGTCTCTGTGGAATTCTCTGTATGGTGTTCTCTGCAGTGTGTCTCTGTGTATGTCTCTCGAAGTATGTGTTCTGTGCATGTGGCTCTGTGGAATGTCCTTCTGTGTGTTGTGTCTCTGTGCAGTGTCTTATGGAATGTCTACTGCAGTGTGTCTCTGTGGAATGTCTCTGCATTGTGTCTCTGTGTATGTGTCTCTGTGCAGGGTCTCTGTGGAATGTCTCTGCGATGGTTCTCTGGGATGTCTCTGAAGTATGTGTCTCTGTGCAGTGTGTCTCTGTATATGCCTCTCTGTGTATGTGTCTCTGTGCAGTGTGGCTCTGGAATGTCTGTGTATGTGGCTCTGTGGAGTATGTCTCTTCTGGTGAAAGTCTCTGTGTTTGTGAGTCTGGCAGTGTGTCCCTGTGAAATGTCTCTCTGAGTGTCGTGTGGTGTGTTCTTGTGCAGTGTTTGCCAATTCTGACCCCTAAGGGGCGCAGTGCGTCTGTAATGTATGCCTCGTGTTGTTTGTGTTTTTGTGTATGTTTCTCTTTGCAGCTGTGTCTCTAGGCAGTTCCCATTAATACTGCCTGAACCCTAATGTAAAAAAAGACTAGGCCTAATGAATCTAGCCATGCAGATGTTTCTCATTCATCATCGAGATATAAGAAATATTTACACTAGCAAAGGGGAATTTTTACTGACTGGCACTAACTACAACACCACCCAGAATCCCTTATCAACTTTAATAGTCGATTTTAAAGGAGATAACAACAAATCAACATAATTAATGGTCTGACAAGCATAAGACAGTGACAATTTGTATTTATACCAATGACGCTCCATGCCAAAAAAAACATTTCAGGAACGAACCACCACCACCAAATCCAGTGTCAGACTGCATGTTTGGGTCCACCAGGACAAGTTTAGGGCCCACCTAACATTAAAAGACAAAATACCTCCTCCCGCTCCTCTTCTTCTATGTATGCTTTGTACCCAGGGTGAGGACCTTAACCACTAGGTCCTCACCCCTGGGCTCTTTGTAGCTACACTAATATACTTACTTAGGCGCTGCTCGACTCTCCTCCTCCGGTAAACTCTGCCCCCCCTCACCATCGGCGATGAGCCCCAATAGGAAGACGTGCTCTGCAAGGAGCGTGTCTTCCTATTGGACGCATGCTGAAGCACGAAGAAGGAGCGGTGTTAAATACAAAGAGCCCAGGGGTGAGGACCTAGTGGTTTAGGTCCTCACCCTGGCTACAAAGCATACATAGAAGAAGAGGAGCAGGAGAAGGTAAATATAATTTTCCTTTTATCTCTCTATTATCGCCCTTTACATTCTATCTTACTCCTAAGTGACTAGTATTGTTTATTAATATACATTATTACTGCCCCCTTGGCTATTTATTTCAATTTTAAGCTGTTTTTTTCTGTTTCTGGCCAAAATGATAAAGGCGGCTACAATATAGAGAAAAACATTTCTGATCTACTTACTAATTTGAAAACAAGCCAGTATGCATGCTCCAGACTCTCACTCTGCATTTTCTATTTTCACTTTCTCTTGTACTCTTGTTACCCTGCGTAATGTGCTAACGACCCCAACCTTATCTCTGGAGAGACTGACAAACCATTATATGTTTCTTCACTCACTCTCCCCCAATAAGTTCTGGAAATGTTGTGCTCTTCTCACTCTAAATTACACATATTCTGGGAAGATTGTATATATTTTCAGGGATCTGCTATTAAAATGGGGAGGAGGTGGAAATGTCTACACCAGAGGGAGTTGAGATATCTGTGTATGTCTCTCTGATTTATGTACACAGGGGGAGATGGAATGTCTGTGGAACAGGGAGAGATGGGATGTCAGGACCAGGTCGAGGTGGGATGTTGTGTAAACCAGGGGAGGTGGGATGTCTGTGGAGCAGGAAAGGTAGAAAGTCTGTGGACCAGGTAGAGGTGGGATGTCTGTGAACCAGGGGGAGGTGGGAATCGTGGATGTCTGTAGAGCAGGCAGAGGTGGATGTCTGTACACCAGGGGGAGGTTGGATGTCTGTAACTGTACACAAGGGAGGTGGGATGCCTGTGGGCAGGAGAGGTGGGATTTATGTACAACGGGGGAGATGGAATGTTTGTGAGCTGGAGAGCTGGGATGTCAGGACCAGGTCGCAGGTGGGATGTCTGTAAACCAGGGGGGGAGGTGGGATGTCTGTGGAGCAGGGAAAGGTAGGACGTCTGTGGCACCAGGTAGAGGTGGGATGTCTGTAAACCAGGGGTAGGTGGATGTCTGTAGAGCAGGCAGAGGTGGGAGTCTGTGGACCAGGTAGAGATGGGGTATCTGTACACAGAGGGAGGTGGGATTCTGTACACCAGAGGGAGGTGGGATGTCTGTAGAGCAGGCAGAGTGGATGTCTGTACACCAGAGGGAGGTGGATGTCTATACACCGGGAGGTGGTGGTGTCTGTAGAGCAGGCAGAGGTGGGTGTCTGCACACCAGAGGGAGGTGGGATTGTCTATACACCAGGGGGAGGTGGGATGTCTGTAGAGCAGGCAGAGGTGGGATGTCTGTACACCAGAGGAAGGTGGGATGTCTTACCCAGGGGGAGGGGATGTCTGTATGCAGAGAGGGAGGTGGGATGTCTGTACGCCGAGAGAGGGAGGTGGGATGTCTGGGACCAGAGAGAGATGGGAGGTCTGTTACAAATTAAATAACTCGGTTATGAAAGAAACTTAAATTTCCATATTTAAATAGTTTTGTTCTTTTGGGGCTACTTTAACATTTCAGTTTTAAAGTAATTAATGGTTGAACTACCCATCTGAGGGAATCCTTCAAATCTTAGTTGACCTGTAAAAAAAAAGAAAGCCGAGCTCAATTAGCTCATATCACAGTTCCCCAGTGACACTGCTGGTTCTGGGAAGGGAAGGGATTTCTGTTGATACATGTAATCTATCCGATACACACTACAAGGTTGGTAGAGTTTCATAACACTGCAGGGGGGATAATAGATCTGCATGAAAACAAACACCACAATGACAATAAATGTTATCCTGTACTTGTAGTTCAGACTCCATTTTCAACGTGAGATTTAATAGCCAGTTCTCCATCCTTCTAATTAGTGTGGTATGTATGTGTGGGTAGACTGTAAAACCAACCAAGCTGACCTTTATTAATACTCAAGTCATCTTTTAAGAGATTTAAAGAACTGCAGTCATTAATACAGAGTGCTCTCTCATTAATCTATGAAATGCTGGTTTAATCTAATGTCCTAGACAGTGACAGTGCTCAAACTTCAATGGCAATGTACCTTAGCTGTTGTCCATGGGATTAGTCCTTTCTTCAAGTCTATCAGACCCCTATTAACAATATAACGTAGGGAGCCAATAAAATGTCTAGTCACTAGGCAAGAATAGGAAAGCATGGGGAATGTGTATTTATCTGTCATGTAATATGTGGCATCGTCATATGTGTTCCTGGATAGAGATGCCCATACAATACTTTCTTACATTCCATAACATTAGACAGAGACCCTAAATCTGTCTGACCCATTCTTTTTGTGATTGAGGTTCTATTGCCTTAAGAAGTTATCTATTTAAGCAAAAAATCAACAAAAATAAGGGTATTTAAGGTATTGTAGTTTAGGATGATAGTTTAATGGGAACTCTATACTGGAGAAAAATAGTATTTTAAACTGGCCAGATGGAAGAGGTGTGTTGGTATAGAGAAATGGGTGGTTACTGAGCCTGAACAAAACATGTACTGAATTATAGGTAAGGCTACTTACATGTAATAATTTAAGATTAAGACGAGGCAAAGTCATTATTTCAATCATAGTTCCCTGGAGTGGCTAATGAAATGAATGAATGAAAGCCTTATTTGCCTTTTAAAATAAATTGTCTTCTTCCATGAAAAATATTCCCAGAGATGGGTCTTGTTCATGTCAACTGACCTGTAATTATGAATTTTCATTAGGATCAATTTATGGATGTACATTAAAAGCAAGAT
Source organism: Hymenochirus boettgeri (assembly GCA_019447015.1). Lineage (NCBI taxonomy): Eukaryota > Metazoa > Chordata > Amphibia > Anura > Pipidae > Hymenochirus > Hymenochirus boettgeri. The sequence goes on along the minus strand of CM033470.1, from coordinate 213,078,256 downwards.
GGATAGCAAAGTGTTGGCTCAGTTAGTAAAAGAGTGTATGCACTCAGGATGGATTTCCTACAAGGCTACCCAGTGCCATGGCATGGGTGGGGGGATGTTATAATCAATCAGCGCTTTTTATTACAATTATTGCCCAGAGTGAATGCAAGGGGATGTAATATTGGTACTGTATGAGCCTATATTTAGGCAGAGGTTAAACAACATTTGTAACAAATGTATCAAAATTGATGGCTGTGCTAATTAACAATAAAGACAGCAGTAAGCATGGGTAAGGGGAGGTAAAAGATGGTCTTGTAAAGTCACAGCATGCAGTGCTAACAAGTGACTTTGCAGTGACAGTCATGATCCTAAGCTCATTTGAGAGAGAGGACTAGTAAATGGAGGACATTTATATGGAGAACAACTTCCCCTTTAAGGTTATATAAGATAACTAATAGTATAGCAGGTATCCCACCCCATTCAGCAATTCCGAGAGTCTCCCAACTTCTGGAGTGGTCTCCCTCACAGCTACGTAACCACAGGAAACATTAAAGTTAAGAAATACTGAAATGCCTCGAATTGGGGGGGGGGCAATTAATGATTTTTGTATGTGATTTTTATCTTATAACACCATTGTGGTGTTAAAATGGAAACTGTGGCAGTTGGGACATTCATATAAAGACCCACATGCAACTGCAGTAAGTCACGAGGAACATGATTGGTTGAATAGGTTTGTGACTTTTATTGATTATTAAAAGAAAACTACAAGCCGCAGTACAGACACTTAAGCAGAACACCTGGGCAGAGCTTTCAGGTGAAGGTGATTGTGAATGCACCATGCGGGAATTATTGCTTTTAAAGTATAATCAAAGTGATGTTTTACTAAATCGGAATATCGGCAGCCCGTCCTGTCTGTACTTCATGAATGGGATTCACAGGCTATTATTAAGTTACGTGCTTGAAAGGACACGCATCCCTCTAATTCTAACATGTGCAAGGAACAGAAAACTCCTCTCCTTCAGATTGTTTTTCCAGTCAGCCCTCCAGTCATTAGCATTGTTAGTCAGCCCTCCGTTCAATAGCCAGTGTCATAAGCCCTTCAGTTCATTAGACATTGTTGTCCACCCTCCAGTTGATTAACCATGTGTCGCCCCCCGGTTTTATATACGTTAGTCAGCCGCATAGTTCATTAGGAACAAAGGAAACTTTGGGATAAGATTAACTTGTCTTAGAAAGGTACCCGGATGGGAGGGGTCATAGTGATTCAAGATCTCACCCCAGGTACTTGTAGGGATGGTAATTTAGGACTGGGGGAAATTGTCCTTGTTAAGACCGACATCATAAGTGGTGGCTACATAAAAGGAATGCAGACATGAAAACAATGTAACAGACAAAAGTGGGACGCTAGAGTAGGTGGTCTTCAAAAAGTAGTCCTTTAGCACAGTTGGGCGGTGATCAAAAATCTGCAATCTACTGTTGGACGGGAAGTATCTGCTGTTTCGGATTTTGCCCCGCCAGGCACACAAACACCAGTCCATCCCCCTAGCACGATTGGCACGCGACAAAAACCACTGGAGATTACCATTTGCGACTACATGAGAAGAAGAGCACCAGGAACTCGGAGGGAGCTGACTTAACATTATAACATACAGATTCAAGGATTTCAGCAACTTTACAGGGGAAGGTAGGTTACACAGAGGGGGCAATAGGTAAAAAAAGAGGGCAAAGTATCGGTTTTGTTAAGCTGCGACTCAGCTATCCAACAAACACGTACTTTGGTGACAGACAAACATTAAAAAAACTCCTTTAACCTCAAGGATCGACGGGGGTACCGCACTTAGTGGCTAACTACAACGCCCTGCCACAGGGGGAGCAGAGTGGGAAAGCCAGGGGACAAGATTGCAGTGAAGGAGGACCCGAGGCAAGCCCATTTTCAGTATTAGACCTTGCGCGCTCGAAACCGGAAAAAAGTGGGGATAAAAGGGGGGGAGGGAGGGGAGGGGGGATGTGTGCTGAAGGGCACAGTGTGTGAACATGGCACTGCTAGTGCTCTGGTTGCTGGTGCCCATACGCCCACTCTGGGAATCCTCACTCCTCCAAGCCAACTTGCAGCTGGGGGGCTGCCTATTGAGTGTGCTGCCCCTGGCCTGGGCCTTGTCCGCATGCACCTGCTCTTGCTAGCGGCGGCAGGCTGTTGGTAACTTAGTTGCACCACTTCAATCCAGATCAGCCGTCAGACTACGTAATCCTATTCTACTATAATTGATAGAATGACAAAGGGAATAGGTAGGAGTAGGATGCACCTTTTACAGAGACGTTGGACGAGACGAGAGCAGTACTGGAGAGAGATGCGATATAGGTAGGATAGATTGATGATATCTCTGGATGGGGAGGGGGTGGAGGACGAGACGATAGATATAGAGAGAGACAGAGACAAACAGACGAGAGCAGATACAAAGACATTATGGGATGATTGCAAGGTGATAGATGGGGTTATTGTACATGGGCATGAATAGGCGGCAGCCAAAGCAGATATAGAATAAGAGTGGACAGATATAGATAGAATAGGAGATATAGACATACCAAATATATGAGGTATGAAACCATACGCACATACAAACAGACGGCTAAACGAAGTAATGAAAGATTGATAGGGGAAGAGATAGATAGAATAGAGTGAATAGATAATAGTAGATATAGGATAAGATAGATAGCGGGTAGATGCATGGCAGTAGGGACGGATGGAAATGTGAACATTATTATCGCTGGATGAATGAGTGACGTTGAGCGGTGGGCACGGAACTTGGTGATGGAGGGCCTAGATAACTCGTGCCGTATAATATCATCGACAGAGAGCAAACGACACAGACGGGGGTGGGACAAAATAAGAAATAAATAGGTCTCAAGGAAGATCCTAGAACCACAGGGGTGGGACCGAATAGGTTTGGAAAGTAAAACATAAACAAAGCTCAGAAACAACGGGATATCAAATCTAAAACGAGCATCCAAGTGATGCGCGATTGGTAAGTGAAATGAGGGGTTGAGGTTGCCATTGAATTGGATTGAATATGTTTTGAGTGTGGTAGAAAAAGTGCGTGTTTATCATCGTCATACACTTGCGGGGGGGTTTATATTAGTGGAACCATGAGTGCCGGGACTGTTGGCCAGATACTATAGTTACCCGTACAATTTATGATTCAATTTTTATCTGCAGGCACCGCATTAAAAGCAAGGGTATTTGGCCAATGACTTTTCAACGCGGGGGATCCCTATAAATTAACAAAAGTAAAAAAAAGGGATTCCAAGTGCTATGGACACTAATTGGTTTATATATGAGTTCTACACAATATAAAGCTTTATTTGCTACACCATAGGTTAATTATTGCTAGGAATGATTTGGGGTGTGTATAAGAGGACCCTGATTGTGTGTCTCTGTGTCTGTGTATATGCCTCTGTGTGTCTCTGTGCAGTGTGTCTCTGTGCAGTGCGTCTGTGTTTATGTCTCTGTGTATCTCGGTGCAGTGTGTCTCTATGTGTGTGTCTCTGTGTGTCTCTGTGTAGTGTGTCACTATATGTATGTCTCTGTGTCTTTCTGAAGTGTGTCCTTTAATGCTGCCAATAAGACCCCTAAGGGGTGCAGGTGTGTCTCTGGGTATGGGTTTCTGTGTATGTTCCTGTGCTGTGGGGCTCTGTGGAATGTCTCTCTGTGATGCGTGGCTCTGTGGAATGTCTATCTGTGCAGCATGTTTCTGTGGAATGTCTCTCTGTGCAGCGTGTCTCTGTGGAATGTCTCTGTGCAGTGTGTCTCTGTGGAATATCTCTCTGTGCAGTGTGTCTGTGTATGTCTCTCTGACTCTGTGTATGTGTCTCTGTGCAGCATGTCTGTGGAATGTCTCTCTGCAGAGTGTCTCTGTGGAATGTCTCTCTGTGTATGTGTCTTTGTGCAGTGTGTCTCTGTGTATGTTTCTGTGCAGTGTGGCTCTGGAATGTCTCTGTGCAGCGTGTCTCTGTGGGATGGCTCTGTGCAGTGTGTCTCTGTGCAGCGTGTCTCTGTGGAATGTCTCTCCGCAGTGTGTCTCTGTGGAATGTCTCTGTATGTGTCTCTGTGTATGTCTCTCTGTATGTGTCTGTGGATTGTGGCTCTGTGGAATGTCTCTCTGTGCAGCGTGTCTCTGTAGAATGTCTCTGCAGTGTGTCTCTGTGGAATTTCTCTGTGTATGTGTCTCTGTGCAGCATGTCTGTGGAATGTCTCTGCAGTGTGTCTCTGTGGAATGTCTCTCTGTGCAGCATGTCTGTGGAATGTCTCTGCAGTGTGTCTCTGTGGAATGTCTCTCTGTGTATATGTCTTTGTGCAGTGTGTCTCTGTGTATGTCTCTGTGCAGTGTTGCTCTGGAATGTCTCTGTTTAGCGTGCATCTGTGGGATGTCTCTGTGCAGTGTGTCTCTGTGTATGTGTCTCTGTGCAGCGTGTGTCTCTGTGGAATGTCTCTTTGCAGTGTGTCTCTGTGGAATGTCTCTGTATGTGTCTCTGCAGTGTGTCTCTGTGTATGTCTCTCTGTAGTATGTGTCTGTGCATTGTGGCTCTGTGGAATGTCTCTCTGTGTATGTGTCTCTGTGCAGTGTGTCTCTGTGGAATGTCTCTGCAGTGTGTCTCTGTGGAATGTCTCTCTGTTGCGAGCCCCACAATTCTCCCCCGCCCCCCTTTTCTTGCACCACAAACCAGAGGTGGCCGTTCGCCCAACCTCCACAGCACATTGCAGCTCCCCCAGTGCCGGGCGCGCATGCGCTTTGCGCCCCCACCTGTGCCCCGCTGCGTCATTAAGCCTCCGCCCCCGCGCTCCCTAGCCCCACATCGTGTGGGTCTCTGCCTCCGTGGGTCCACATCAACCATAAGTCGACTGACATTTTAGTAAGTTTTGGTCAAACTTATTGCCATGGGTCTCCTTGTGGCCCCCAACAACAAACATCCCACAAACAGACCAACCACATGGACTGTTTGTTGTCTGGAATGGGACAAATGCACAATCGGACGTGTCAAAAAAAAAACAACAGCCAAAACATGCAGTCCTCTATGGACCGGATTATGCTAGGTCGTCGCGAACTGTCAGGCGTGGCTGCTTTTGAACTGTCGTACGGAGGCACACGGATTGCAACATGTGTACCCAGGCCATTACGTGATTGATTTCCTACTGACACTTCCTACTGGTGGTTCCTATTGGACACTGCTTACGGTGGATCCCACTGACAATTCTACTGGTGATCCTATGATCTGCGTACTGGTGGATCCCACTGACACTTCCTTACTGGTGTCATCTAGTTGATACTGCCTTACTGGTGGATCCTAACTGACTTCACTGGTTCCATATATTGCTTGGTGATCCATGACATTTCCACTGGTCCGGCCAACTTCTTACTGTGTATCCTATTGATACGCCCTTACTGGTGGATCCCTATTGTGATTACTTCCTTATGGTGATCCTACGGACACTTTCCGCTACTGGTGGATCCTGTGTACTATGCCTTACTGGTGGATCTACTGACACTTCCTTACGTGGTGGAATCCTATCTGACAATCGCCTATGGTGGGATCCTCTGACACCTTACTGTCCTATGATCTACTGGTGATTCCTCTTGACAACTTGCCTTACTGGTGGATCCTATGGAACTGCCTATATGGTGGATCATATTGATCAGCTTCCTTACTGGTGGATCTTGCACTCTCGGTGATCCGTGATACTGCTTAACTGGTGGATCCTCATTGACACTGCCTTAATGGGGATCCTACTGACACTTCCTACTGGTGGATCTATGTATCTGCCTTACTGGTGGATCCTATTGAACACTTCCTTACTAGTTGGATCCATTGAACCTTCCTATCGGTGGATCCTATGACACTGTCGATACTGGTGGATCCTAGATATGCTACCTATCTATGCCTCTACTGTGGATTCCTATTGACACTTCCTTCCTGTGTCCTTGAACTTCATGTCCTAGTGATACTGCCTTATCTGGTGGATTCCTATGACACTTCCTTACGTGGTGGATCTATTGATACTGGCTTATGTGGATCCATTGACAACTGCATACTGGTGACTATACTATTGACACTGCCTTACTGATTTATACTATTTATACTGCCTACTGGTGATCCTATTGACACTTCTCTTTACTAGTGGTCTATTGCACTTCCTACTTGTGGATCCTATTGGGACTGTCCTTACCTGAGTGGATCCTAGGGAATATGCCCTTACATGGTGGATCCATTGCACCTGACTTCCTTACTGTGGATCCTATGGACCTGCCTTACTGATTTTATCCTATTTATACTGCCCTTACTGGGGATCCTATTGACACTGCCTTACTGGTGGACCTATTGAACACTGGCCCTTACTGATTATCTATTATACTGCCTTAGCTGGGGATCCTTTGACACTGCACTTACTGGTGATCCTTTAACACTGCCTCTACTGGTGGATCCTATTGGTGAATATCTATTGAACACTTCCTTACTGTGGTATCTAGTGAACTTCCTTAAATGTGGATCTAGTGATACTGCCTTACTGGTGGATTCCATTGACACTTCCTTACTGGTGGGATCCAGATTGATCTGCTTTAAGCTGTGGTCTTGTATCCTAGTGTGATCTTACTTTTACTGTGTTGACCCCTTACTGGTGGATCCTATTGACACTATCCTACTGTGGATCTATTGACACTTCCTTACTGGTGATCCTTTGACACTTCCTTACTGGTGGATCTATTGACACTTCCTATGGTGGTCTCTATTCACTACTGCGTACTGGTGGATGCTATGTGACACGCCTTACTGGTGGATCCTATTGCAACTGCCTTACTGGATTTCTATTTACATGCTTACTGGTGGATCCTATTATGTTTGATACTATTCTACGCCTTACTGTGTGGAGTCCTATGTGACACTGCCATTACTTGGTGGATCTATTACCATCCTTACTGGTGGATCCTATTTACACTGCTTTACTGGTGGATCCTATTGACACTGCCTTACTGGTGGATACTCTATTGACATCTTACTGTGATCCTGCGATACTGCGTTAGTCGTAATCCTATAACACTGCCTTATGGTGGGATCCTATTGCACTGCCTTAATCGATTGATTATTATATACTGCCTTACTGGTGGATCCTATTTGGCCCACTGCCTTACTGGTGGATCCTATTAGCACTCCTTACTGGTAATCACTATTATACTGCCTTACTGATGGATCCTATTGGAACTGCCTTAACTGATGGATCCTATTGACATACTGCCTTACTGGTGATCCTATTGAAAATACTGCCTACTGATGGATCCATTGACACTATGATCCTATTGACACTGCCTTCTGCATGCATCACATTGAGAGACAAGAGTTCATTTCCATTCTATTGCTTTCCCCAATGGGCAATCTGCTGTGATGATACAGAGGACTAACAGTGTGTCACAAGCATGCAGTGATTGAACTACAATTTTCATAACTGTTGCATGTGGGTTGCGGTTTTTACTGGCAATGGTGTAAATAGGAATCACTTGGCCCCCCAGTGATGGGGCCCCTACTTCTGTTCTTACAGTTGTTGTTGTAAGGCTATACTCTGTCATAAAAAGAAGATGGGGGGGGCACTGCCCCATGTGGTGCCGTTCCCCTGGTAGTTATGCCCCTGTGGATTGATCTACCCCATAAATGTGCCCACCAGCTGTTGTTCAACTACAGTACGAGAAGTTTGGTACAGTTGAAAACGGCATGCTGGCAATTCTGACAGGTGCAGGCACTCTAGGGAGATAAAGAATTTAGTCAATGGAAACTAAGTAACTTGTACCCACCTTGGCCACAATGATTGCATTTTGACTTGCAGCTGCCCAGGTATCTCCTGTCAGGGGCTTGCTGAGTGTGCACCCAAGCAAAAAAAGACCTGGAACTGGGCACAGTTGGTTGCCTGTTGTTGGTGCTGCCATGCTGACCCGAAGCAGTAGGGCTGCCAGTGGGGCTACTCCGAGGTCTCTGGCGGATGCCATCTAGCAGCCTCACCAGCAGAATATTAGTAGGCAAATCGTCAACCCCGCACTCCACCAAGATGCGACACTCCGGGCAGCGGAGCTCATTCCTAGAGCTGACAATGCTGTGCAGGCAGCGCCGACAGAAGGTGTGTTGGCAGGGCAGAACACGGGCACTTGTATCCAATCTCTCCAGACACACAGAGCACTCCAGGAGATCCAGCAGCGACGACTCGTCCATCTCTTCTCCTCCACCTCCACCACTGCCCCCTTCCCTCCGGCTCCTCCGGTCCCTTCTCTGTTCCTCTTCTTCCCCCTTGCTTGGTTTCTGGGGTCCCTTAGAGGTGCACAGCCAGGACGCCCCAAGGAGCATCTAGATGGCAGGTCTGGGCACAACACCCAGCAAGGGATCTAAGGAAATAAAGTGGCCACTAGCCCATCAACCCCTCAGATAAGACCCATCCGACCCTACTGCACAGTAAGTTAGGATTGTACTAATAAGTTCACTTGTCCCACATTCCCAGACTGTGTGTTCTCCCCACTGTGTCCTGATAGAACTTTCACATGAACCAGATATACATGTCCCCTATATTCCAAATCCCAGATTGTTACATGCACTGGGGGGTCCAGTGGACTAGAAGCTGAGAAGTATGCATCCACTGGACTGTTCAGAACGTGTTGAAAAGAAAAGATGCCAGATAATTCCATGTGCAACAGAACAGAGCGATCCACTGCCTCTCACCCCTTCACTAGACTGCTCTCTGCTTTCCCTGCTGCTCTATCGCTAGCACTGTAACCTGATCAGACTCTGCCTCCCAGGGAGGGGAAGGGAGGAGCATCATGGTCAGTCCTGGTGCAGTGTTGTCTGTGTGTGGTTGTCTCTGTGCAGTTGTCGCTGTGTGTGTCTTTCGTGTGTATCTTTGTGCAGTGTCTACTCTGTGGTATGTTCTGTTGTCTGTGTATTGTCTCTGTGTGTATGTCTCTTGCATGTCTGTGTGTATTGTCTCTTGTGTCTCTGTGTCATCGCAGTGTCTCTGTTGACAGTGTTCTCTTTGCAGTGTCTCTTGTGTGTATGTCTCTGTCAGTGTCTCTGTATGTCTGCTGGTGTCTCTTGCAGTGTGTCTCGTGTGTTGTTTCTGTTGTTCTCTGTGAAGATGTACTCTGTGTGTTTGTCTCGCAGGTCTCTGTGTGGTATGTCTCTGTGAAGTGTCTCTGTGGTATGTCTCTGTTGGGTCCTTTTTGAAGTGGTGTCGTGTGTTATGTCTGTGATGTTGTCAATGTCTGTGTGCCGTTCTTGCTGTCGTGTGCAGGTGTGTCATCTGTGTGTATGTTATGGTGGCTTCTCTGATGCCGTTGTACTCTCCTGTGAGTGTATTTGCTGTGGCTCTGTGCAGTGTCTCTGTGTGTATGTCCCCAGTGCAGTGTCTGTGTGTATTGTTCATTGTCTTTGCAGTATGTCTCTTGTGTGTATGTATCCAGCGTGTCTCTGTGCAGTGGTCTCTGTGCGGTGTCTTCTGTGTGGGTCTGTTCTCCTCTGTGTGTATGTCTCTGTGTGTCTATGTGCAGTGTCTCTGTGTCTGTGCATGTCTCTGTGTGTCTATGTGCAGTGTCTCTGTGTGTCTCTGTGCAGTGTGTTTCTGTGTGTATGTCTCTGTTGTGTATGTCTCTGTGTGTCTGTGCAGTGTGTCTCTGTATGTATGTCTCTGTGTGTCTCTGCAGTGTCTATGTGTATGTTTCTGTGTTCTCTGTGCAGGTGTGTCTCTGTGTTGTGTATATGCCTCTGTGTCTCTGTGCAGTGTGTTTCTGTGCAGTGCGTCTGTGTTTATGTTTCTGTGATATCTCTGTGCAGTGTGTCTCTATGTGTGTGTCTCTGTGTGTCTCTTGTAGGGTGTCACTATATGTATGTCTCGGTTGTTCTTTCTGAAAGTGTGTCCTTAATGATGCCAATAAGACCCCTAAGGGGTGAGGTGTGTCTTGGGTAGGGTTTCTGTGTAGTTCCGGTGTGTGGGGCGGCTCTGTGGAATGTTCTCGCTGTGATGCGTTGGTCTCTGTGGATGTTATCTGGGTGCAGCATGTTTCTGTGGGAATGTCTCGCTGTGTGCAGCGTGTCTCTGTGGAATGTCTCTGCATGTGTCTCTGGGAGTCTCGTCTGTGCGTGTGTCTCTGGTATGTCTCTCTGACTGTGTATGTGTCTCTGTGCAGCATGTCTGTGGGAATGGTCTCTCTGCAGGTGTCTACTGTGGAATGTCTCTCGTGTATGTGTCTTTGTGCAGTGTGTCTCTGTGTATGTTTCTGTGCAGTGTGGCTCTGGAATGTCTTGTGCAGGTGTCTCTGTGGGATGGCTCGTGCAGTGTGTCTCTGTGCAGCGTGTTATGTGGAATGTCTCTCCGCAGTGTGTCCTGTGGAATTTCTCTGTATGGTCTTGTGGTATGTCTCTCTGTATGTGTCTGTGCATTGTGGCTCTGTGGAATGTCTCTCTGTGTATGTGTCTCTGTGCAGCGTGTCTCTGTAGAATGTCTCTGCAGTGTGTCTCTGTGGAATTTCTCTGTGTATGTGCCTCTGTGCAGCATGTCTGTGGAATGTCTCTGCAGTGTGTCTCTGTGGAATGTCTCTCTGTATATATGTCTTTGTGCAGTGTGTCGCTGTGTATGTCTCTGTGCAGTGTGGCTCTGGAATGTCTCTGTTTAGCGTGCGTCGTGGGAGCGTCTTGTGCACGTGTGTTCTGTGTATGTGTCTCTGTGCAGCGTGTGTCTCTGTGAATGTTTCTCTGCAGTGTGTCTCTGTGGAATGTCTCTGTATGTGCTCTGCAGTGTGTCTCTGTGTATGTCTCTCTGTAGTAGTGTGTTGTGCATTGTGGCTCTGTGGAATGTTCTCTGTGTATGTGTCTGTGCAGTGTGTCTCTGTGGAATGTCTCTGCAGGTGTCTCTGTGAATGTCTTCTGTGTAGTTTTTTTGTTGCAGTGGGTCTCTGTGTATGTCTTGTGCGGGCTCTGGAATGTCTCTGTGCAGCGTGTCTCTGTGGGATGTCTCTGTGCAGCGTGTCTCTGTGGAATGCTCTCTGCAGTGTGTCTCTGTGGAAGTCTCTGTATGTGTCTCTGCAGTGTATCTCTGTGTATGTCTCCCTGAATGTTTTCTTTGCTTGTGGTCTGTGCAAAGTCTCTCTGTGTATGTGTCTCTGCAGCGTGTCTCTGTGGAATGTCTCTGCAGTGTGTCTCTGTGGAATGTCTCTGTGTATGTGTCTCTGTGCAGCATGTCTGTGGAATGTCTCTGCAGTGTGTCTCTGTGGAATGTCTCTGTTTAGCGTGTCTCTGTGGGATGTCTCTGTGCAGGTGTCTCTGTGTATGTGTCTTGTGCAGCGTGTGTCTCTGTGGAATGTCTCTCTGCAGTGTGTCTGTGTATGTGTCTTTTTGCAGTGTGTCTCTGTATGTCTCTGTGCAGTGTGGCTCTGGAATGTCTCTGTTTAGCGTGTCTCTGTGGGATGTCTCTGTGCAGTGTGTCTCTGTGTATGTGTCTCTGTGGATGTTCTCTGCAGTGTGTCTCTGTGGAATGTCTCTGTATGTGTCTCTGCAGTGTGTCTCTGTGTATGTCTCTGAAGTATGTGTACTGTGCATGTGGCTCTGTGGAATGTCTCTCTGTGTATGTGTCTCTGTGGAATGTCTCTGCAGTGTGTCTCTGTGGAATGTCTCTGCAGTGTGTCTCTGTGTATGTGTCTCTGTGCAGGGTCTCTGTGGAATGTCTCTGCGATGTGTCTCTGTGGAATGTCTCTGAGTATGTGTCTCTGTGCAGTGTGTCTCTGTGTATGCCTCTCTGTGTATGTGTCTCTGTGCAGTGTGGCTCTGTGGAATGTCTGTGTATGTGGCTCTGTGGAGTATGTTTCTGTGGAAAGTCTCTGTGTTTGTGAGTCTGTGCAGTGTGTCCCTGTGAAATGTCTCTCTGAGTGTCTGTGTGGTGTCTCTGTGCAGTGTTTGCCAATCTGACCCCTAAGGGGCGCAGTGCGTCTGTATGTATGTCTCTGTGTTTGTGTTTTTGTGTATGTTTCTCTTTGCAGTGTGTCTCTAGGCAGTGTTCCCATTAATACTGCCTGAACCCTAATGTAAAAAAAAACTAGGCCTAATGAATCTAGCCATGCAGATGTTTCCCATTCATCATCAGAGATATAGTAAATAATTTACACTAGCAAAGGGGAATGTTTACTGACTGGCACTAAACTACAACACCCAGAATCCCTTATCAACTTTAATAGTCATTTTAAAGGGAGATACAATAAATCAACATCATATTAATGGTCTGACAAAGATAAGACAGTGACAATTTGTATTTATACACAATGACGCTCCATGCCAAAAAAAACATTTCAGGGAGGAACCACCACCACCAAATCCAGTGTCAGACTGCACTGTTGGGGTCCACAAGGACAAGTTTAGGGGCCCACCTAACATTTAAAGGACAAATATACCTCCTCCCTGCTCCTCTTCTTCTATGTATGCTTTGTACCCAGGGGTGAGGACCACTAGGTCCTCACCCCTGGGCTCTTTGTAGCTACACTAATATACTTACTTAGCGCTGCTCAGCTCCCTCTCCGGTAAGCTCTGCCCCCCCCTCACCATCGGCGATGAGCCCAATCCTCTGCAAGGAGCCTGTCTTCTTATTGGACGCATTGCTGAAGCAGAAGAAGGAGCGGTGTAAATACAAAGAGCCCAGGGGTGAGGGCCTAGTGGTTTAGGTCCTCACCCTGGGTACAAAGCATACATAGAAGAAGAGGAGCAGGGAGAAGGTAAATATAATTTTCCTTTAATATCTCTATTATCGCCCATTTACATTTCTATCTTACTCCTAATGACTAGTATTGTTTATTAATATACATTTATTACTGCCCCCTTGGCTATTTATTTCAATTTTAACTGTTTTTTTCTGGTTTCTGGTCAAAATGATAAAGACGGCTACAATATAGAGAACAACATTTCTGATCTACTTACTAATTTGAAAAACAAGCCAGTATGCATGCTCCAGACTCTCACTCTGCATTTTCTATTTCACTTTCTCTTGTACTCTTGTTACCCTGCGTAATGTGCTAACGACCCCAACCTTATCTCTGGAGGAGACTGACAAACCATTATATGTTTCTGTCACTCAGTCTCCCCCCAATAAGTTCTGGAAATGTTGTGCTCTTCTCACTCTAATTAAAACACTAATTCTGGGAAGATTGTATATATTTTCAGGGATCTGCTATTAAAATGGGGAGGAGGTGGAATGTCTACACCAGAGGGAGTTGAAATATCTGTGTATGTCTCTCTGATTTTTGTACAACAGGGGGAGATGGAATGTCTGTGGAACAGGGAGAGATGGGATGTGAGGACCAGGTCGAGGTGGGATGTGTGTAAACCAGGGGGAGGTGGGATGTCTGTGGAGCAGGGAAAGGTAGAAAGTCTGTGGACCAGGTAGAGGTGGGATGTCTGTGAACCAGGGGGAGGTGGGAATCGTGGGATGTCTGTAGAGCAGGCAGAGGTGGGATGTCTGTACACCAGGGGGAGGTTGGATGTCTGTACTGTACACCAGAGGGAGGTGGGATGTCTGTGGAGCAGGGAGAGGTGGGATTTATGTACAACAGAGGGAGATGGAATGTTTGTCGAGCTGGGAGAGCTGGGATGTCAGGACCAGGTCGAGGTGGGATGTCTGTAAACCAGGGGGGGGAGGTGGGATGTCTGTGGGGCAGGGAAAGGTAGGACCAGGTAGAGGTGGAATGTCTGTAAACCAGGGGTAGGTGGGATGTCTGTAGAGCAGGCAGAGGTGGGATGTCTGTGGACCAGGTAGAGATGGGGTATCTGTACACCAGAGGGAGGTGGGATATCTGTACACCAGAGGGAGGTGGGATGTCTGTAGAGCAGGCAGAGGTGGGATGTCTGTACACCAGAGGGAGGTGGGATGTCTATACACCAGGGGGAGGTGGGGTGTCTGTAGAGCAGGCAGAGGTGGGATGTCTGTACACCAGAGGGAGGTGGGATGTCTATACACCAGGGGGAGGTGGGATGTCTGTAGAGCAGGCAGAGGTGGGATGTCTGTACACCAGAGGAAGGTGGGATGTCTGTACACCAGGGGGAGGTGGGATGTCTGTATGCCAGAGAGGGAGGTGGGATGTCTGTGGACCAGAGAGAGATGGGAGGTCTGTTACAAATTAAATAACTCATAGGTTATGAAAGAGGAACTTAAATTTCCATATTTAAATAGTTTTGTTCTTTTGTGGCTACTTTAAACATTTCATGTTTAAAGTAATATAATGGTTGAACTACCCATCTGAGGGAAATCACTTCAAATCTTAGTTGACCTGTAAAAAAAAGAAGCAGCTCAATTAGCTCATATCACAGTTCCCCAGTTGACACTGCTGGTTCTGGGAAGGGGGAAGGGATTTCTGTGAGTACATGTAATCTATCCGATACACACTACAAGATTGGTAGAGTTTCATAACAGCTGCAGGGGGGATAATAGATCTGCATGAAAACAAACAACAATGACAATAAAATGTTATCCTGTACTTGTAGTTCAGACTCCATTTCAACGTGAGATTTAATAGCCAGTTCTCCATCCTTCTAATAGTGTGGTATGTATGTGTGGGTTAGACTGTAAAACCAACCAAGCTGACCTTTTATTAATACTCAAGTCATCTTTTAAGAGATTTAAAGAAACTGCAGTCATTAATACAGAGTGCTCTCTCATTTAATCTGTTGAAATGCTGGTTTAATCTAATGTCCTAGACAGTGAAGTGCTCAAACTTCAATGGCAATGTACCTTAGCTGTTGTCCATGGGATTAGTCCTTTCTTCAAGTCTATCAGACCCCTATTACAAAGTATACGTAGGGAGCCAATAAAAATGTCTAGTCACTAGGCAAGAATAGGAATGCATGGGGAATGTGTATTTATCTGTCATGTAATATGTGACATACGTCATATGTGTTCCCAGGATAGAGATGCCCATACAATACTTTCTTACATTCCCATAACATTAGACAGAGACCCTAAATCTGCCTGACCCATTCTTTTTTGTGATCGAGGTTCTATTGCCCTTAAGAAGTTATCTATTTAAGCACAGTGAAAGCAACAAAAATAAGGGTATTTAAGGTATTGT
>CM033470.1:212793152-213058152 GCA_019447015.1 Hymenochirus boettgeri | reverse complement strand
AATTTTGCAGAGGTACCAAATAAAGACCGTATTGATTTTGAGATCAGTAAAGGTGTGCAAAACGTGTGTGACTCTCCATACTAGCCGATTTCACTAAAATACCACTAAAAGGGAGGGGAGAGTTGTGGGGTTGGGGGTGGGTTGTGGCGTTTTTAAATTTTTTTCTTGTAACTGCACTTAAATGCGTCCCATTTGAGCTAGTTGGTGGCCTCGTCTCTGTTTGCACCCAGCAAATGGCACACCGTTTGATTCAGGACATGTGGGAGATTGCTATTTAGTGGGTTTTTTTGCTTGTCAAGTGGGTTTAGGTAGGATTTCAACCCTTGAATCATCTCATTTTATTTTTCACAAAATCTCGTAAAAACACAGAGTTCTTGGATCGCTGGGTCTGGAATTCTTCATGCATGTATGAAAGCATGGCACCGTAAGTAGCTGAAGGTGTGTAGATTCCAAAAATATATAGTTTGTGGGGGGAATCTCCATGTTTCGGGACTGTTTCCTTAGAAAAAGGTAGGGTGTTCAAATTACAGAGCACTTTGATTTTTTCTTGTAATTGCATTTGTGCATGCGTCCATTTGAGCTAGTTGGTGCACGTCTCTGTGTGCATCCACGCATATGGCATACCGTTTGATTCAGAACAGTGGGAGATTGATATTAGTTGGGGGTTTTATTTGTGGGGGGCATTTACACAGTTTTGGGGCTGTTTGAAATACAGAGCGCTTTGATTTTTTTTTGTAATTACACTTGTGCATGCGTCCCATTTGAGCTAGTTGGTGGCCACGTCTCTGTGTGCACCCACACATATGGCATACCGTTTGATGCAGGATATGTGGGAGATTGACATTTAGGGTTTTTTGCTTGTCAAGTGGGTTAAGGTAGGATTTCAATCCTTGAATCATCTTATTTTATTTTTCACAAAACCTCCTAAAAACACAAGAGTTTTTGGATCACTGGGTCTGGAATTCTTCATGTATGTATGAAATCATGGCACTGTAACGTAGCTGAAGGTGTGTAGATTCCAAAAATATATAGTTTGTGGGGGGAATTTCCATTTTGGGACTGTTTCCTTAGAAAAAGGGTAGGCTGTGCAAATTACAGAGAACGTTGAATTTTTTTGTAATTGCATTTGTGCATGCGTCCCATTTGAGCTAGTTGGTGGCCACATCTTGTGTACATCCACGCATATGGCATACCGTTTGATTCAGAACATGTGGGAGATTGATATTTAGTGGGGGGGTTTATTTGTGGGGGGCATTTTCAAGTTTTGGGGCTATTTGAAATTACTGAGCACATTTTTTTCTTGTAATTACACTTGTGCATGCGTCCCGTTTTGAGCTAGTTGGTGGCCACGTCTCACGTCTCTGTGTGCACCCACACATATGGCCTACCGTTTGATGCAGGATATGTGGGAGATTGCTATTTAGTGGGGTTTTTTTGCTTGTCAAGGGGTTTAGGTAGGATTTCAATCCTTGAATCATCTTATTTTATTTTTAAAAAAACCTCCTAAAAAGGCAGAGTTCTTTGGATCACTTGTCTGTAATTCTTCATGTATGTGAAAGATGGCACCGTAAGCTAGCTGAAGGTGTGTAGATTCCAAAAATATATAGTTTGTGGGGGGAATTTTCATGTTTCGGGACTGTTTCCTTAGAAAAGGGTAGGCTGTTCAAATTAAAGAGCACTTTGATTTTTTCTGTAATTGCATTTGTGCATGCGTCCCATTTGAGCTAGTTAGTGGACCAGTCTCTATGTGCATCCACGCATATGGCATACCGTTTGACTCAGACGTGGGAGATTGATATTTAGTTGGGGGTTTTTTTGTGGGGGGCATTTCAAAGTTTTGGGGCTGTTTGAAATTACAGAGCACACTTTGATATTTTTCTTGTAATTACACTGGTGCATGCGTCCATTTGAGCTAGTTGGTGGCCACGCCCTGTGTGCATCCACACATATGGCATACCGTTTGATTAAGGGCATTTGGAAGATTGATAATTGACAAGTTTTTTTTTACATGACATGAAAATTTGCCATGATTTTTAACTTTGAATTGTATTTTTATAAATTTTTCCTGAAAATCTGGTAAAGAAGCGAAAATGTACACAAAACGCACCCACACCATTGGTGGTATGCATAAAAGAATCACACCATTGTGTAGCTGAAGGTGTGTAGAGTCCAAGAAATATAGTTTTGGGGGATATTTCTAATATAGAGGGGTGTTTAGTCTGACAAATCTGAAAAGTTGCTGTAATTGGGCCACTGTTCATTGGCTCACTTTGTGGCTAGTTGATTCCACGTCTGCGTGTGTATACATAGGGCATACCGTTTGATTCAGAACATTTGGGAGATTGATATTTGGTAACTTTTTTTTACATTACTTGGGATTTTGGCATGATTTCTACCTGAGAGTGTTTTTTTTAAAATTTTTAGAAAATCTGCTAAACTGGGAACTTCTACGAAGAACTGCGCCCACACCATTGTGGATGAATGACAAATTACAGAATTTCGTAGATAAAGGTGTGTGGATTCGAGAAATATATGGTTTGTGGGGGTTGTTTTGTGGGGAAAAATTGCAGACTGTTCAAATTCAGATTTGACTGAATATTTTTGCTGTTTCTGAGCCATTGTGCATTGTTTCACTTTGTGTCTTTGGCTTCCACGTCCACGTGTGTAACCACACATATGGCATACCATTTGATTCAGGACATTTGGGAGATTGATATTAATAGCTTTTTTTTACATTCATGGGTGTTGGCATGATTTCTACCTTTTGAAGTTGTTTTTGTTCATTTTTTCAGACAAATGCGAATTTCTACGAAGAACTTGCGCCCACACCATTGATGGTATGAATGAACAAACTACAGCGTTACGTAGCTGAAGGTATGTAGATTCTGAGAATATGTGTTTTGGGGTATTTCCAAGTTAGAGGGGTTTCAGTTGAAAAATCTGGGAAAATGCTGGTATTGGGTCACTGCGCATTGTTTTACATTTTGACTAGTCGCTTCACGTCCGTGTGTGTAACCACACATATGGCATACCGTTTGATTCAGGACATTTAGAGATTATTTGGTAAGTTTTTTTACATTACATGGGTTTTGGTGTGATTTTGTAACTTTGAATTAATTTTTCTCTATTTGCCAGAAATTGTGTAGAAATGCGAAATTCTACGAAGAACTGCGCCCACACCATTGATGGTATGATGAACGAACTACAGAGTTACATAGCTGAGGTGTGTAGATTTCAGGAATATATAGTTTGTGGGGGTTATTTCTAAGTTACGGGGGTGTTTTGTGGAAAAAACTGCAGACTGTCCAAATTCGGAGTTGGCTAAATATTTTCGCTGTTTCGGAGCCATGTGCATTGTCCTACTTTGTGGCTTTTTGCTTCCACGTCTGCGTGTGTAACACACATATGGCATACCGTTTGATTCAGGACATTTGGGAGATTGATATTTAGTAACTTTTTTTTAGATTCCATGAGGTTTTGGCATGTTTTACCTTTTGAAGTTGTTTTTTGTTCATTTTTTCAGACAAATGCGAACTTCTACAAAGAACTGCGCCCAACCATTGATGGTATGAATGAACAAACTACAGCGTTACATAGCTGAAGGGTGTAGATTTCAGGAATATATAGTTTGTGGGGGTTATTTTCTAAGTTACGGGGGTGTTTTGTGGAAAAACTGCAGACTGTCCAAAATCAGAGTTGGCTAAATATTTTCGCTGTTTCTAAACCGTGCATTGTCTCACTTGTGGCTTTTCGCTTCCACGTCTGCGTGTGTTACCACACATATGGCATACCGTTTGATTCAGGAACATTTGGGAGATTGATATTTGGCACCTTTTTTTCATTCCATGGGGTTTTGGCATGATTCGACCTTTTGAACGTTGTTTGATGTTCATTTTTTTGAATATCTGGTAAAAGTGCAAACTTCTACGAAGAACTGCGCCCCACACATTGATGATATGAATGAACGAACTACAGCATTACATAGCTGAAGGTGTGTAGATTTCAGGAATATAGTTTGTGGGGGTATTTTGAGTTGGGGGGTGTTTTTGTGGAAAAACTGCAGACTGTTCAAATACAAAACTGGCTAATTTTTTTTTGCTGCTACTGACATTGGCACTGGTCACGCTCTGGGTTAGTTGGTAGCCATGTCTCTGGGTACACCATGAATGTGGCATACCGTTTTATTCGGGAGGGGTTAGGCTTTCATATTGAGATGCGTTTGAACTTTCCTCCACAGTTTTTAGCTGAAATTCGCATTTGATTTTGTCTCTGATTTTACAGTTGAGGAAAAAAAGGAAAATGTGAGAAAGTAACTTACAATTTGACGAAGAGCTGCGTCCGGGTATCTACATTTTGATCGAAACTAACCTCACTCGTAAAATCCTGCGAGTGTGCAATTTCTAAAAATATCTCACTTGTGGGGATATTTTAGATAATTTGGTAGATATTCTATGTTAACTGTCAGTAGTGGTTACACATTTTAATTTGTGTAATATTCTAGGAGGTGCAGTTTTAGTTTGGGGGGTTTTCTGTACAGGAAAAGTCGGTACCTACATATATCTGGTATGTTGTACTCGGGAGTATCTGAGCTTTTAGAAACAGTAAGATTTTTGTGCGTAACCTTAAGATAACTATAAGTAAAAATGGGAAAAATCCATGAAAATTTGCAAATTTTTCATTTTTTTTACATATTTTACCCATAATTCCAGTAAAATTTCCAGAAAAGTTAAAAAATTTGTTACCATGTTAAAGTAGACTTTGTGCTGAAAAAAACAATGTATAATATTCCTGATTTACTGCAAGGTTCCTACTGTAAAATTAGTCTAAGCGATTAAGGACAAAATCCTGAAAATTCTTCTGGCAGTTAACGCAAAAAAAAATGAAAATCTCCTGGCATGTGAAAGGGTTAAAAGAGGCTATTTCAGGCTATTTTCGGCTTATTATTTTTTTATTGTCTGGGGTCAGGGGTCAGGGGTGGGGCTCTTTGAAGACTACATGGCCTGTGAGTTGTACTGGCAACAACATGGAAGCTTTCTTAGTTACAGAATCTATAACTTACATGTACTAAATGCAACTAACTAAAGAAGAATCTTACAATGTATAGGTGTTCTAGGATTTAAAAAGTTGAGTTTAATTCTCCATTTACTGTATATACAGTATAATTGTGTTTATTTTATTGTCTAGGGGCATGGCTCTTTGATGACTTCATGTGATGTGACTTGCACTGGCAAAAAAATAAATGGAAGCCTTCTTAGTTACATAATCTAATACTTACATGTTCTGAATGCAACTTACTAGAGAAGAATCTTACAATCAAAGAAGAGAAAAGTATTGGGCCGTGCTCCCGGGTATCAAGATAAATCATCAGAGACTAAGTAGAAGGTTAAAAAATAACTTTAATTCACTTCATGATAAAGTGTTACGCCTGACGTGTTTCGTACGAATAACTGGTGACTTCTTTTATTTAGAATGGTTGAAACCTTTATGAGGATCACACCTGCAGTGAGTGTACGTGATTCGGCTTCACTTATGTTCTATTGTAGCTTTTTCCTAGTTATTATATAGTAGAAGGTTAATACTACTGTTACAAGATTATAAATTTGCCTGTGGGTTGTCTATGTTGAAAGAATTTTACAACATATAAGTGTATTGGGGAGAAATGCTTTCCTATTAGGATTTTTAAAAATTACGTTTAGTTCTCCTTTAAGCTTTGTCAAATGCATCAGCGGATTATGGGAAACAAATCTGTAGTGTCCTCTCCAATAGACATCGGCTCTTTACTGTTTCAGGTAATCACGGGTAATAATGACTTCTAAAATTCTAATTTTCCTTTTTACTGGAGTGCAGTGCAGATGATTCCCGTGGTAATGTCTGTTAAGAGACTAACATGGTTTACTTTTCCGAAGGTTCCATCTTGTGGTAGGTTTCTGAATGTAAATAAAAAGTATTAATATTTGCCATTTACAATATACAATAACATTTGTAAAACGCTTTTCTCCTAAAGGACTCAAAGCGCATAGAAGTTTAAAGGGAAAATTCTAAGAACAAACATTTAATGACTCTGTACTATACTGTCCATTTTATTATAATTAGTGCTTACACCTATGGTAAATTGTCATTTTAGGGTTCAAGGCTGACATCACCATCGGCTTTTTATAAAAAAAATTGTAAATATGCCTGATTGTATTCAGAGCAATCAAACATAAATAGGGAGATTCAATAAAAGTCCTTAACGTTAAAAATGGTGCTAATTTTGCCCCAACCAATCAGATGTTTCAAATGTTAAATAAGATCTGATTGGTTGGGGCAAAGTTAGCACCATTTTTAACGATATGCAGGGTTATTCAATAAAAGTTCTCATCATTAAAAATGGTGCAAATTTTGCCCCAACCAATCAGATGTTAGCTTTCAAATGTTACATAACATCTGATTGGTTGGGGCAAAATTAGCTCTATTTTTAATGATAAGAACTTTTATTGAATCTCCCTGATGAACTTTTAAAGGATAAGTGCACTGTAAAAATCAAGTGATCGTTTATTTGGAAGCTGCGCTTTAAAGGGCATGTCCACCCCCAAAACTATAATCCCCCCAACTACTGGCCCACCATGTAGTGTAGTTTAATCCTTACCTCACATCCCAGCTCCATATGGTTCTCCTGTAGTCCCCCCAAGTCCCAAAAACTGCCCACAGGAGGCTAGCGTCCATATAGGAACACTGCTGCTACCTGACCTCCTGAGATTTTTGCCATGCGACGAGCCGCCCTCCCCCCTCCCTCTGCCCGGATCCCTCCCCCTAGCATAAAACCCCTTTTATACAGTATTCCCCCATGTTCCCAGCCCCAACCGCATATTTTTTATTTTTAGAAAGCTACCCAATCTTTTACTACCTCTCCGCTTTCCTACGCGGAAGTGAGCTGCCGGCAGCCGCGTCGCGATTGGCTGCCGCTCAGCCAATCACAGACGCGGCTGCCGGTCCCGCCCCTCTGCTTGCATTTCCTCGCAAGCAGAGGCCGGGGAGCGCGCGCGGCAGGAAGAGGGGAGGTAAGTAGAGTTGGGGGGCTTTCTAAAAAAAAAAATAATGCGGTGGGGCTGGAGCCCAGGGGGATCGTATATAAAAAATTTGAATTATTTTAGGGTGGACATACCCTTTAAAAAGAATGTTGCCATATTTTTTTTCCCTATGCCCCTCCAGAATCTACCTTTGTGCCGTGAAAGTTGCTGATATCTTGTCACTGGTTTGCTGCTCCACCCCTCTGAGATTTCCTCTGCTTTCTCCTGCTTGAGCCTCAAACAGTAATGCCTGTGAGTTCTGTGCACTCTCCTGCTTGAGCCTCAAACAGTAATGCCTGTGAGTTCCGTGCACGTGCGTCAAACTAGTTCGAGCTCAAACTAGTTCGTGTTTTTGGACTCTCGGCTGTATTTCCAATAATTAACGTAAATTCGATAATTATCAAATTTACGGGCCTGTTCGCTAACCCTAGAATGTATCGTTTGGTAACGCTCAAAAGTATAATTCATTTTTGGCAACCCTCGAATGTATGGATCATTTTCGCTAACCCTAGAATGTATCGTTCGCTAACCCTCAAAGGTTGCCTTTAATTTTCGATAACCCTTGAAAGTATTTTTAGTTTTCGGTAACCCTCAAATGTATGGACCTTTACACTAACCCTAGAATGTATCGTTCGCTAACCCTCGAATGTAGCCTTCGACTTTCGGTAACCCTAGAATTTATCGTACGTTTTCAATAATCCTCAAATTTGTGGTTCTATCTTCGGCAAACCTCGAAAGTAGCGTTTGGTAACCCTCAAATTTTGCGTAACCCTCAATTTAGCTTTCGCTAACCTGACAATTACCCGATCATAAAGTAAGGAGTGTTTAAACAGGTTTTGGTGATAGTGACATTTTCCGCAGACCATTTCCCCAGGGCACAGCCATTTACAGTATTACCTTGTTAGTTTATTTATCTGAAAACACTCCAATTTTCGAACTATCACTCCCCATTGACTTTTACTGAAGTACCAACGTTTGAAAACGGACCAAACTTAGTGATTTGTTTCTTCTCTACTGGCCACCTCCAAAGCAATGACAAACCACATACCTGTATACAAACCAAAGTGCAGGGAACAACAACATGATTTGATTTATATTATTATATATATATATATATATATATATATTATTGTAGAAAAGTGGATAGTGGATAGTGAATATTATACATTTGCTGCTCCAGCAAATGTATAATATATATAATTGAAATATAATATATATAATTGAATCAGGCCCCCTCTCAGGGGCCTGATGACGCCCCTTGAGGTGCTGAAACATGTTTATATTCTTCCTTTTCCTTTTTCTGTTATATGTGTATAGAAAATTGCATTACATTTTAAGGAGCTAACATTTAGATGGGTTATATATTGTTAGTTACAGGATAACTGTTTATTTATGTGTGTCATTTGATAGTATTGTATATGAGCATAAGTAAGTATATAAAAGTACAGTATATTAGTGAGTTATAATAGCTACCGTATATACTCAAGTATAAACCGACCCCGAGCTTATAAACAGAGGTACCCCAATTTCACCTAAAAACAATAATAAAAGTTGTTGACTCGAGTATACAGTATATACTGAGTAATAAACCGAGTTTACCCCCTTTTTTTTCCCTCCCCCCCCCCCAGGGTGAAAATCAGCCGAAAACTCGGACTCGGTTTATCTCGGAGCAACCACTGCCTGGGCATTCGGATCCGCCGGATCTTTTCTCTTCTGGGTGACTGCGTGCCTGAGTCACTGCCCGGTCCCAAACCGGCGCCGGCAGTGACGTCACCGTCGCGCCAGTCCCATGAAATGGCGCCCCGGCGGCTGACGGAAATGCTGCCAAATGCCAGGAAGAGAGAGCCAGGAGGAGAGCCAGAGGAGCCCAGAGAGAAGAAGCCCAGAGTGAGAGAGAGCCCACAGGAGAAGAGAGCCCACAGGGGAGTGAGAGCCCACAGGACAAACTGAACGTGGTCGGGTGGGGCGGGGGGTCAATTCAAGATGTTTGACACTACAACTCCCAGCAATGCTTTCTTAGCTGGAGTTGCGTTCCAGATCTTGAATCCAAGTGAGGTGGGCATTCAAGAGTTTGAACTACAACTCACCCAGCTGATAAAGCATGGCTGGGAGTTGTAGTTTCCAAACATCTGTGAATGCCACCTCACTTGGCATCAGATGTTGGAAACGACAACTCCCAGCGAATGAAAAAGATGTGGGAGTTGTAGTTTCCAAACATCTTGACGCCAAGTGAGTGCCATTTCTACCTCGGTTTATTACTCGGTCATTCAACTTTTATTAGGATTTTTGCTGATAATTGGGTACATCGGTTTATACTCGGTCGGTTTAACCGAGTATATACGGTAACACTGAGGGTAGGAAACTTGGCAGTCAGATGTTTGGAAACTACAACTCCCAGCTAATAAAGAATGCTGGGGATTTAGTTTCCAAAAACATCTGAATGCACCCTCACCCTCCAAAACCCAGTAAGTTTGTAACATGTGGGCTCTCTTTCATCCAGAGGATCTGTGGGCTCTCCTCCCAGACAAGGGCTTCATGGGAATGTTTTGTGGTTAAGGTCCTCTCCATTCCGGCAGCAGCGTCCTCTCCATCCGCAGCGCACGATCAGTCATGTACTGGAGCGCCGGTGAGGTCACTAATTGGCCGCCGGGCGTGGAAGCCGGCAAGTGACGTCGGCCGGCGCGCAAGTTACAGGACTGATCGTGCGGCTGCCGAAATGGAGAGGCGCGGCTGCCGAATGGATCGAGGGGACGCTGATCTTTCAAAGGTGAGTGACTCGAGTATAAACGAGTACGAGGTTCAGGCTGATTTATTCAGCATGAAAACCTCGGTTATTACCAGTATAACGCGTACACAAAAAATATTATAAAGCTGGTATCCCTATTTTAAATAGAATATTCACTAAATGTTAGGAAACTTTAAGGGGTTCTAGGTTGCATCATTTCCAGTTATGTCGATTGTTTAAAGCACATGCTGTTTTTAGCCAATCAAAAAAAGCAGTACATGATATGCAGAGAAATTAAGCTATCTCTATTACACAACTTTGTGCATGTGATCTACCATGTTTGTAGAGATTAAAGGGGAACTGTGGTCTCCAAACAAGTTGTTTAAATGAAAGGCCAGTTTCCTACCTTTAACATGAGCCATCAACCAACTCTCTACATGCTCCACAGCCCAAGATATAAAGAAATTACTGACCAGAAAGTTAATGGGGGGGAGGCTGGCATGTGACATTCCTAAGGCTTCTCCTGCACAGTGCCGCCGGCGAGCACAGCCTCAGACTCCCTCAGTGTGTGAGGAAGACAGGAAGTCCCTCCTCCTCACTGCTGTGTGAAGTCCTGACAGAGTAGGTAAGGGAATCTACAGCCCTTCTTTCCCACTATGTGAAAAAAGTTCTCACTCTGCTTGAAAAGGCTGTTTCCACAGAGTTTTCTGTAGGGAGGGTGTCTTAGTGGCCCACGGCACCCGCGAGTGGACGGCTTATACACCCGTGAGTGGGTGGGGCTTATGCACCAGCAAGTGGGCAGGGCTTAGGCCCCACGAGTGGGCGGGGCCACGGCACCCACGAGTGGGCGGGCCACAGCACCCTCGAGTGGGCGGGGCCACATTCTTGTCAATTTACCTAAAGTCATTTTTGGACCACAGTTCCCCTTTAACTGAAAAGCCTTCACAGGTGGGATTAATTATTTTAGAAGTCTCTACCCAGTGTGTTACCCCCCTTCCCCTCCCTGCAATGTGTACCGGTTTCAGAGATCCTTGGGATTATGAAAGGTGGGTTGGTGACTGGTACACTGTACAGTGGCACATATATCACAATATACGTAGTAATATTAAAAAAGACTGTCACCATATCCACATAACACCCATGCACACTAATCCAAACATCACAACCTTTATGTACATCTCTGTTAATGGTGTTATATGCACTAAAGGAACAACAAACTTCCCTAGAAGTGTTTTCTTTATTTATATATTCATTAGGAGCAATTATCTTCTGCACTGTCTCAGATCCTGCAGCTTTAGAGCTATGATTTTGACCCTTCTGGAGGCGTGACCAGGAAGAACACCATGCAAATACATATTTAGGGGGCGATGCACCAACGGGCGCATCACTCCTGTTTTGGAGTTTTAGTCACGCTAAACCGATGTTTTATATTGGTTTAGCGTGGACATAAAATCCTCCTTGCGATGTGGTAGGGCGAGATTAAGGCGAAAATTAACAGCGCAGCCGCCGCAAGCGAGTTATAGGCCGAAATCCGGCATGTTATTTCGGGCACATTTTCACGCCAGGTAATAGCTGGCGTTGAAAGTGTCGGAATCGAAACAGCATCAGGGGTTTGTAGCGATGGTTCCGAGCAGCTATCGGCATTAAACATCGACGGGGTTGTTTGAACCGGGTGTTGCCGAAGTGGTGCTCGGTGCATCGGCCTGTTTAATGTTTTACCACTATGAATAGTCAGAGTGCCAACCACCGTCCAAACATCTGCAGTGAAACAGCCCCCGGGGACTTTTAATATGCTTATATTTTTTAAGTAGGGTGCATTATTGCCTTTAGAGGGTATGTCCGCCCAAAGTGTAGCCTCTCGCCTCCCAACCCTAACCACGTTATTTGTAAAAAAAAAAAAACAAAAGTGAGCGATAACTTACCAGTCTTCTGCAAAGGAAGTAACATTAGGGGCCGGACTGGTAGCCGCTTCTGTGATTGGCTGAGAGGAAGCCAATCACAGACGTGGCTGACGGCTATTGATACAGCTGCGGGAACAAAGGCTGGTAAGTAAGTTATCTGCTATTTTTTTTACAAATAAACCATGCAGTTAAGGTTGGGAGGGGGGAGGCTACACTACAGAAACAGGTTTATTTTAGGGTGCACTAACTGCAGCATGAAGGGATCCGGAGGGTGGGAAGGAGAGGGATAAGGGTTCCCCTACGCATTCCTGAGTACCTCCTGGAGGACAGTTAAGGGGCAGAAACCTTTTCACACACAGACAGCTCCTACTCTTTACTTTCCTGGACTTTGAACACTCACTGTGGCCCCTACACAGTGGGGCCAGTAGTGTGTTAAATTTTAGATTTGGAGGTGGACATGCCCTTTAATACAATTTTATTTAAGGTTATAATTTGTAGGATATTCATAGATCTTGTGACCATATCAAAACATTAAGCCATTTCTGTATAGATTCCTTTCTGGACAAACCCTTTTTGGGCCCCAGGAAGAGTAGTGTGCATTGAGTTTATTAAAATATTTTTACATGGAAACCATAGGGGTTTAATATTTACAGATTGGGGTCATTGTTTGGTTATCGACTGTAGATTATAGAAATAGTATGTTTTGTGCTTATACTAGTAAAGGGATTTCAGTTTTGTTTTTTGTTAACATATTTAAAGGGCAATCTATAGTGGGAAAATTAACTTTTTTTTCTTTCTTTCCATGTGTTCTATATTCCTACAACCCCAGAGTGTCTTCACTTTTTTCAGATTCCCTCTCTGTCCTGAGATACACCAGTTAGAAGAATAGGTGATTGCATTCCTCTACTCCTACTTGGACTGTCAATCAAATCCCTGTACTTGATCCCCCCTCCCTGCTCTGTAATAAACATAGAGAACAGCATTAGCAGGGGGAGAAGGTAGCTTGGATGTTGATATAGGCTGCACTTGACCCCCTTCTTAATAGCTTTCACTGATTGATGATGGGTCACAAAGTGAGAGATCGTTAACTACTGTACTGATCTCCTTCTTCCATGTCCCAGGACAGCTACTTCTATTGGCCACTGTGCGTGGGTGTGTTTTTCAGGATGTTGAACTTTTAACTCCTACTGACACTAAAAGCTTGTCGGTTAGCCGAGCTGAGACATGGAGGAGGTAACAGGGGGAGGGGAGAAGGGGGAATGCTGCACATAGATCTGACACCGTGGTTAACAGAGTCAGTGACAGATATATGATTAAGGCAGCACAGAGTACATGAATTTAACTTGCAAGGGCAATTGTTTTTTTTCACTATAGATGCCTTTAAATGCTCCTGTCCCTAACAAGTACATATAACTTTGCTAACATTTCAGTAAAAATAAAAGTAAGTCTGGGAAATTGAATCTTCAACTTTGTGTACTCTGTCTTGCTAAAATCGAAGCATTTAAGCCCTATCCCACCAAAGCTACTATGTAAAATATTATTCATGTAAGAAACTTTAAAATCAGGTGACTATTTTGCATTGTTTTTTAAGTAAGCCTTGGACTGGAACCTGTGGCTTCATGGGCTGTGTGTTTCTAAAAGAAGTTCTTTAGACCACTGATTCTCAAATTGTGTGTGAAAACAGGTGTTTGAAAACTACAATTCAGCATTCCTCAACTACAGAGAGAATGCTGGGAGTTGAAGTTTTCAAACATCTGGAGGCACACCATTTGTGAATCCCTGATTTAGAATGCTGAGCCAACAAAAAAATAGGTACATTTAGAAACTTTCTCTTTTGCTTGGAACAGAATAAAAAAATAGTAAAATCAGCTGACTATTTTGTATTGCCCCAAGATATTGCTCTAGGAAGGCTGTATAAAATTAATTCTGGATCTAAAATAAAACTGTAAGGTAACAAGCAGCTTTCCAAGTCTTATTGAGGACTTCTGTGTAGGTTTTGAGTCATCTCTATAGAAAATACATTGTGCATAAAGACAGAGATTACTGGGGTCCGGGGGCATAGCCAATATGTGCACATGCTCACAAGGCTCTTTGAAGACTACATACAGTAGTCTGTGAGTTGTACTAGCACCAACATGGAAGCCTCCTTAGTTACAGAATATTCTTCTTACTTGTACGTAAATGCAAATTACTAGAGAAGTATATTTCTTCTGCATGTAGGTGTTATAGGATTAAAAAAGTTATATTTAGTGCTCCTTTAGGGTATATACTGTATAACTGTGTGTTTATTTTATTTTTACTTTTTATTTTCAGAAGTCTGTGCTTTTAGGACCTATAATTATGTTTTTGCTATTCTGCAAATACGCTCTCTTGGTTTCCATGGCCGACTTGATTACACCAAGCCGTAATTTGATTTTCTGGTTCAGACCACTTTATATTTAAATGGAACACACTTTTATCTATTGCAATTTTTGTTTTTGTTGACTTCTGATTTATTTACATTCCTGTAGATTCTTTCTATTACCACGTAGTCACATTAAAAGTGTAATCATTCTAATAATAAATACAGATACTGTGGTAGGTAAAGTAGCATGTATCACGTATGGCTAAAATTTCTGCCTTCGAAAAACCGAATGTTAAAGTATGGATATATCTTTATTATAATGCTGGCTATACACTGAAAAGACATTAGATTTAGATCTAATGTCTAAAGACATACTAAAAACCACAGGAGTAGATAGCAAAAAAGATCGGGCAAGGTGGTTCTTCTGAGCTGTGTGAATGTCAGAAGAATGTCACAGGAACATCAGAAGGGGAGTTCCTAATGTATGTACACCTAAAGAAATAGACAAACTACTGCTAATTATTAAAGCTCTATATAACAAATACAGCAGGTTTTGGAAATTGAGCAGGATTTTGTTGTTTTATCTCCCTAGATGGATTATATTGTCAAGGTACAAGGAAAACAAGGTTCTGCCAAAACTATATTACCAAGAACAGATTAATTGATTTTAGAGAGTTTTACTGTAAATGTAAAGGGACTTTTCCTCCTATATACAAAGATTTCTGTGAAGTGTTGGTGGTGCTTAAACAATATTATTGTATACAAATGCAAAAAAAACTAATATTGTCACATCATTTCCCATTTAGGGAATGCAGGCCTTGTCCCAACTTCAACAAGACTGACACATTTTTAGGGGCCTTGTGCAGGTTTTTGTTCCCAATTTCTGTGGTAATCTACTGTAGGGCTTATACTTTTACAAATGTGGTTGAAAGGCTGACATTCTACCTCACATTAGTAAACAATGTCAAATTAAGACTGAATGTCAATGCTTTGCTTTGGGGCCCTCATTATTAACAGTATACCTAAGCTGAAGAACGTAGCAGTGGGGGTTGATTAAAGACACGCACTGTACACACTGTATATCTCCATCTAGTTCAACAAGCAAACTTAGTTTATTTTTTCCAAGCAATAAATTAGAATGCATACGCCTCTTTACACATTATGCAACACTAACTGGCCCATTAAATTGAGCATCACAGGAAGCATATCTGATTTCCCCAGTAAAGATAATGACTCCCAGTGGATATCAGAAGCATAGATCTTCACAGTCAAAAGTAGAGATGGGCGAACTTCCAGAAGTTCGGGTCGTTTCCGAATGGGTGAATCTCCCTATTAAAGCGCCACATGTTTCAATGAACATGTGAGATTATACATTGGATTAGCATTGCACATCATAAAACAAGGTGGGTTACCCTATAGATTGCTCCCCAATATATTTCATTAGGATTTTAATAACAGCATTAATATATTCTCCTTTAAATTGGCCTTAGAACAAGTAGCAAAGTTTTAGTTTCCTTATTACATTCCATTAGTAACTAACTGATACTATTAATCATACACGGTAAAACATAAATCTTTGGAGGCTGATTAATCCACTAATTTGTCTGACTGATAGAAAACATTAGTCTTTGTACTGAGGTTGGAGCAATGTCACATTCCATGCTTCCCTGTTTAAAATAAATAATTTATTTTAATATCCATGACTTAAAATTAACATATTATATATATATATATATATATCTATATTATATATATCCAGGCAAATTGCTACATATATATATATATATATATATATATATATATACTATATATATATATAGCAAAATGTTTGTAAAAAAAAATGTTTTGCTATGTGTGAGTAAAGTGTCTATAAATATTTATACAGGGATATTAAACTGTTATTTAAACAGTTGTCAGCTTCCATGGAAACTTCCAGGGAAACCAAGAACAGACCCAGGCAACCCTGCCAAAATGTACAGTTCAGACCCTGCTCTAACCATTAGGCTGTATTGCACATGGACATATGCCTTAGGTATGGGCTATTAGAAAAAACTTTATGCAAAGAGAAAGTTGAGATTTCTAGTTTTCAAACATGTTAAAGTTTACAATTTCAACACCCATGCTCTATACCATAAGGCTGTATTGCATCTGGACAAATGCATTAGCAACAGCATATTAAGAAGAAACTTACCGCAAACAGAAAATGCTGGGATTTGTAGTTTTCAAACATGAGAGAGGTCACAAGTTTAACACCCCAGCTCTTTACCATTAAAGGGCAAGTCCAGCCCCAAATGAAAACTTACATACAGGTAAATCACCCCAAAAACCCTAAACGGTAATAGTTTGAAATCTGAAATATATAAGTTTAACCTGAAATCCTGCACAATGTCCTGTTTCCCCTGTTTCTGCTTCCTGGTTCTTCAGTTAGTAACTGTCAGTTATGGATTTGACAATTGACATCACAGCCAATGACTGAATGTAATCCCCGGTCTGCCTCTTCTGAGCATGCCCAGGCTCAGTACAGGTTTCAATTGCTCAGTTTCTATGAAGCATCCAGAAGCATAGCAGGCATACAGTAATGAATTCATAGGACAACTATGATATATCAACATATTTTAAAGAGGCCATTCTTTCTAAAAGATGTTCTCACAAGGGTGGAGTTGTCCTTTAAGGCTGTATTGCATCTAGACACATGCCTTTGACACATGCTATAAATGAGATAACTTTGCATGTCCCCACCAATTTCTCCAGGAAAGCTGGAATTGAGAAATATGTGTTTATATGTTAGATTATTAGGGTAATGCTATTATAATAATATGAGGCTGTGAGGTACCTTCTGTTATAAGAAGGCTCTATTTAATTTTGTAGTCTTGTAGTCTGTGGGGAGTTTTTAGCTCCTTTAACCCTACCTCACCTTAACTTATAAAGTTAATCAGTATCATGTGCTCCCAAGTCCTACCTCCATAGCAACTGGACCTTGCTATGGTAAATACTAATAAGTATGAACCTAGCGTGTTAATCCATATCCGGTGTAGGGTCTCAGGTTGTCTAATATTGCTGTTAGGTTTGAACCATACATTGTGGCAAGATTGCCTGGGTCTATTCTCAGACCTGCAGGTTCATCCTATTTGGTTCCTCTGAATGCAGATGACAGTTTGACTAAAGCTAGGTACACACAGTACAGATTTCTGAAAGATGACAGACAGGATCTGCAAGATCCTGTCTGCCATCTTTCAAAGATCTGCATACACACAGTCCCGAGCGTTCTCCCTATAGGGAGAACGCTCGGGACTGTGTGTTTCCATCGGCAGCGCTAGACTCCTGTAGGGAGTCTAGCGCGGCCGATGGAAATTTTCGGCCTTTCCGAACGAGCGTACGGCCGACCCGAACGTCGGCGGCCGCGCGCTCGTTCGGGAAACGAACGTACACACAGTAACGACAAAGCCCCGATACCGTCAGATCCGACGGTATCGGGGCTTTATCGTTACTGTGTGTACCCAGCTTAACAGATAAATTGATACCTGTGTAAATGTTTTATATCTACTGTATACACACATAATAAAACATACACATACCTCATTACCTGATTAAGTATTATCTATACATACTTTGTAAACACAATTATACTACCCTCTTCTACATGTAGCAACTATAACACAATTGGGCATCACACATATCTGCAAAAAAGGAGACAATTTGGACTACATAACAGTCTAGCTTCACAAAAAAATATACTTTACAAAAAAACATATAAATCATAATCCACGTTTAAACCTTGTGGTGCCAGAGCATCAAGTCTTTTTATCCACATAACCTCCCTCCTTTTTAATAATTGTTCTCTATCACCCCCTCTTCTTGGTTGATCTACTGAGTCCACCACCATGATACCAGCAACTTCTTGTTACCCATAGTATAGTAATTGCGAATATCAAAATTTCGTCCCGTAGTCAGATGTGTAAAGACTGAACCTTTCTGCACACATTTGCGTTGTACAAAAGATAAACAGGGAAACATCCCTTTCGATCTGGCACCAAAGATACCACGTTCCTGAGGCTTCTCACCCCCAAATTCTGCATGAACCAATTAGTCCCTAAAGGACTTGCCTCTCTTATATGAAATTAATGGTTTGCTTTTAAACTCTTCTATGCTTCCTGTAACATGTGCCAATTTGGTTTTTTTTTTACAAATGTAATGACTAATGATCTATACTCTTTTTTTGACAGTACACCCTGCCCAAGATCCACAAGGAAGTGGGTAGTATAATTGTGTTTACAAAGGGTAATATGTATAGATAATACCTAATGAGGTCACACCCTCTGTGATCATAATGTGCTACTTCATGTTTGCATAGGTATATTAGGATAGTGAATATATAAAGACATCTTGGATATAAAGTACCGTAATACCGTTTATTCGCTAACTAAAATGATTGAAAATGCAAGCTTTTGAAGCACTTAAGCTAGGTACACACAATGAGATATTTCGGTCCGATCGACCGATAGTTGAGTGTATCGGTCGATCGGAATGAAAATATCGCATCCGAATGCGCCCATGTCCGACCGACCGTTCGTCCGAATTGGACGAAAGGACGATCAGACATGGTGGAAAACCTCGTCCGATCTTGCAGTCCTCTATGGACTGCATGATCAGTCGCGGTAACTATCGGACGCGGCTGCTTTTGCCGCAACCGACAGTCCTTCCTCCTGGCCGACCAGTCGAAAGTATCGAACGGTCGGTCAAGAGGAAAATCGCTAGGTGTGTACCTAGCTTAAGGCTTCAATTCGGTACAATTCTCTACAGATACTGAATATATGTAACTGTTGATAGCAGCCTAAGATTTGGAAAGGAGTATGTATTTCTGAAACGTTGCTTACTGATATGGGCTATATAAATAATAAAAGAGATTTATGATAGCAGGGCTGTGCTTTCTGGGGGTGTTTATGGATAGAAATTATCTTGGCAGGGATAAGCATCTATTGGTGAATATTATTACGGAGTAGTCTTGACCGACGTTCTGTGAGGGGATAGAGGAGAGCGAGAGAGAGATGAGAAGAGGAGAGAGAGAGATAATTATATCTACAACACAACACACACAACAACAACACACACATTATTGTCCCAGAGTTATTTGTTAAGGTTACCGATTAGAAACACAATGTACGGTATGATAGTTCGTTCACTTAAAGGAAGCATTACCCATTAGTCAAACTAAAAAGGGTTGAGCGCATAATCAGTAACGCTATTTAACAACTTCATGCGGTAAATACAATGCTTGACAAGTTCTGCCAACGGGGTTATCCTGAGACCACACTACAGAGAGCATTATGCAAATCTCATATGTCAGAGAGCAGTTTTCGTGCCCCTGAAAGACGCATTCCCTTTGTTACAAGGTATGCTGTGGGAGTCGAAGGTATTAACCGGTTCATTAGACGAAATTGGGGTTTGTTAACTTCTGCCTATCCAGATATTCCAAAATTTAAAAGCCCTCCATAAATTTATTATCGGAAAGGATTAAGTTTGTATAACTCATTTGTTACAGCTGACTTTTCCTCCAGTCCGGGGGAGAAGGCTGCCTTTAGATCCTTGCCCTCTGGGATGTACCCCTGTAGAAATCGTGTCCAATGTAGGCTGGTCCTTAAGGCAGGGTACACACCAGCAGATATTTTCGGCTGACTGTCCGATTCACGGCACTTTCGGTCAGTCGGATGAAAATATCTGCTGGTGTGGGGCGGCCGGCCACGACCGGATCGTATAACGATTGCTCAGTCGGGACAAATAGTCCCTTCGTGAGTACCCAGCCAAAGGGACCTGATTTTACCGGAAAAAAGTTTCCTATTAAAGGTTACCACAACTGCAATTCTAGCTATGTTGTATATGCCATTATATGCCCCTGTAAATTACTGTACATAGGGGAGACCATTCAACCTATTAAGCTGAGGATCACTCAACACCAATCCAGCATCCGACTGAAACATGATAGGTTCCCAGTCCTAGTGCATTTCATACAATCGGGACATAATGACTGATCTACGCTTTACAGTATTAGAGCACATTCAGACCCTGAGGCGGTGAGGGGACAGGTAACTGTTGCTTAAGCGCCAGGAGGTTAGATGGATACACCGGTTGGGTACCATCGAACCACTGGGGCTGAACAGCGATTATAATTTATATTTATTCCTATAAATGTATCCCTTTCTGTAAATTGCTGGTGCCAGTCTATGCC
Source organism: Hymenochirus boettgeri (assembly GCA_019447015.1). Classification (NCBI taxonomy): domain Eukaryota; kingdom Metazoa; phylum Chordata; class Amphibia; order Anura; family Pipidae; genus Hymenochirus; species Hymenochirus boettgeri. The sequence goes on along the minus strand of CM033470.1, from coordinate 213,037,910 downwards.
CTTTCTGTTTCCACACACACACAGGTAATTGTGCAGTGGTAATCTTTTCTTCTGTGGTGTCTTTAGCATGTCACCCTGTGATTATTCTTATTTTTGTATGATATTTTTGTATGATATATTGCATATATTGAAGTGATACCATGAATATTACTGTATAATGGTTAACCTACTGTATCTTGTTCACCTATAGTGGGAAATATTTTGTGTTTGCACCTTACATTTCCTGTTACTTCCTATAAATAACCTATATTGTACTAGGGACACATGTTTTGTTTGTGCTGCCTGAGGAAGGGGGAGGAGCCCCCGAAACGGGCCATTGCAGTGTTGATGATGTTGTTGGTGAGTCACCTAATAAACACAGAAAAAACTGAAACAAGTGAGTGCCGTGTTTTGCCTTATATATATATATATATATATATATATATATATATATATAAGAATTTGCCATCACGGAAGTCACTCTCGGGTCTGTATTAAAGACATAAAATTTATCAAAACAGTTTTAAAATTAACCGCTACAATCATCTACGGGTTTCGGCTAACAACAGCCGTTCCTAGGATGTACGTACCATGTATGTGTCATTACTTTTATACCCTCTAGTTCCCCAAACAACTGATAGGGGAAAAAAAATATCAAAATAACAAAACAGTTAAACAACATTTACAACACACACTCCCTGCCGGTATAAGCATTGCTATCAACCAGCAAACTACGAATTGTAACAAATTAATTTCCCCCGTGTTTTTTTTTTTTTTTGGCGGGAAGGAACAATATAGTGTGAACTCTGAACAAGTCACGAGGTAGCTAAATACTGTTTGTTGAGAGCTAGTACGCTATAAATTCCAAAGACTATACGGAAAGCACGATACAAAAGTTATCCGGCCAGCAGAAAACTACAGGCAAACAGGTAGATAAAGAATTATAATAGGAAGCCGTTATGCCAGCTGTGTTCAATAAGCCCCTTAGGTGCTTAAGTATCCAATTGGTATATCCCATGTGCTTCCTTTTTGTAAAAGTAAATAACTTATCATGCATTAATCATAGATTGGGCCTCCTGCGTGGTCAGCCTACTCTGACTTTTGCAGAGGTCACAAGTAGATTGTTGCCTCCCTCCGAACGGGGGGATTATTTGTTACATTCTCGTTTGCTGGTTGATAGCAGGCTTATGACCCGAGCAGGGATTTGTGTTTTTAAATTGTTTTTTAACTGTTTTGTTATTGTATATTTTTCCCCCTACAGTTAGTTGTTTTGGGGACAGGGTATAAAAGTATGACACATAATTGTACGTACACATCCTGAGGACGGCTTGTTGTTGAGCGAAAGCGTAGATGATTGTAGCGTTATTTTAAAATGTTTGATAAAATTTGAGTTTTTATACAGACCCGAGAGTGACTCCGTGATGCAAAATTCTTACATATTTATTGGAGGACACCCGGGCACGATGATACCACTGGAATGGAGTGCCGATCCTACATATGTATATATATATATATATATATATATATCAATTGCACTCCACGACCAGTAAACAACTGCCCGGCGGGTGCCATTCAGAGGATCCAATACAACTGAAGAACAAAGGCATTCACAGGACTTGTGAATAGGTTAAAATATAACTTTTATTTGACACACTAAAACACTACATCTACGCATTTCATCTTTAGGACGTAATAGCCCAACGGTGAGTTTAAAAACCCTCAATGGTAGGCGGCCCCGCATAAAAGACTAATTAGAGATGTTGCAGGACATTAAGAAAAAGTTAAAAAAATATAAAGGTAATAATACCAATAGAATTTCTAGCAATAAACCAATATATAACTGTAGCTGAAAAGAAGAGGCAAGATGGATACACTTCACACTTTATCCCCTAAAGGTCACTCCCAAAGTGAACTATTCTTTTAATGTATTGATTGAAGCCCGGGAGGTTAAGGAGCAATGCCTTACCACCCGCTCTCCAATCAATAGCTCAGGATCTGGGAATGAAGAATCAAGAAACTTTTGCACGATCCACGGCGGCCACAGTGAAATCCCCGACCACTTTGCGTTATGTCGTTGATTATCGCACAAGCACACTATAGCTGTAATGATCCAGGACACAGTCAGGAACTGTCACTGTAGCTGTGTGGGATCGTTCAAATGGTAAGTTTCTTGAATCTTTGATAACGGATCCTAAGCTATTGATTGAAGAACAGGAGCTAAAGCATAGCTTATTAACCCCCCAGGCTTCAATCAATACATTAAAGGAATAGTTCACTTTGGGAGTGAACTATTCCTTCAAATGAGCAACTGTCTTTTCATTGTTTCTTACAATTGCATTCAAATGTGCCTCTTTTTTTCCAATTGGGACCTCAGTGATCTAAAGGTGTAAATAGGAAACAGACTGACATATAAGCTGGCAACAAATGTTGTACAATGTTTCAATGGTTACTGTTTTTAGCTACAGTTATATATTGGTTTATTTCTATCAATTCTATTAGTATTATTACCTTTATATTTGTTTTTAACTTGTTTATTAATGTCCTGCAAAATCTCAAATTCGTTTTTTTTGCTGGGCAGCCCACCATTGAGGGTATTTAATCTCACCACTGTGCTATGACGTCTCATCCTGTAGATGGCTTGTATGAATTTGAAACTCGTTGATGTAGTATTTTAGTGTATTTTACCATTTTCACAAGTCCTGTGAATAGGTTAAAATGTGCCTTTGATTTTCATTTTTAATATATATATATATATATAGATGTATGCTAAATCTGCAAGGTGTTTGTATGTTCTCTCCGTGCTTGCGTGGGTTTCCTCCAGGCACTCTGGTTTCCCCCATAATCATAAAAACATACTGATAGGTTTTATGTGTCAAATAAATATTTTTAGATTGTACGCACTTCGGGGAAGGGCCTGATGTGAATGTATACATGTAATTGTAAAGCGCCACGGAAGATGTTGGCGCTATATAAATCCACAATAATAATAATAATTATAATTATATATATATATATATATATATATACTCCACAACGGGATTTACCTAAAATCGTTCGGATGTATGGCAGTACAAAAAGCTGTAATAAAGAGTGCAAGAAAGCAATTAAAGTAGCTAAAATAGAAAATGAAATACGGATTGCCGAACAAAGCAAGCCCAACCCCAAAATGTTTTTTAAGTATATAAATGGTAAAAAGATGAGGACTAGAATGTGGGACCATTAAATTATGGAGCTGAGGTGGTTGTAGAGGATGACGAAAAGGCTAATCTGCTTAAACCGTTTTTTACATCGGTTTTACTGTTGAGATCCTTGTCCTTACCGTAGGGATTGTAATAATATGCAGGGAAGAAATGAAGAGTATTCACTTGGCTAACAGAGAATGGTACGGAAACAATTAGACAAGGTTAATATCAATAAGCCCCAGGACCAGAGGATTGCATCCTGGATTTTAAAAGAGCTTAGTTATTTATCTTAGACCACGGTTTTCATCTTTTCAGATTCGCTTTGGTCTGGGGATGTGTACCGCCTGGAATGGAAAAAAGCCAATGTAATACCAATATTCTAAAAAAGGTAGTTCGCACACGCCTAAGGATTATTATGAAAAATGATCACGCCAGGCAAATTAATTGGTTTTTTGAAGAAGCAGTAAGAAGTTAGATTCAGGCACAGCAGGATGTGATATTTGGGTTCTGCGAAAGTTTTTGATACTGTGCCACATAGGCAAACTATGTATAAACTGAGGACTGTTTGCAATTGACAGCAAATACATTGTTCATGGATAGAGAACTGGTTATTGGATCGCAAACAGAGAGAGGGGTGGGTAATGGAGCTACATCTATGTGGGCTAAAGTCTAAGCGGAGTGCCTCAGGGTTCTGTACTGGGGCGCTTCTGTTTTAATCTGTTTTATAAATGACTTAGAAGGGGGGCATTGAAGCAAGGTCTCAGTGTTTGGCTGTGATACTAAACTATGTAGAGCTTTGGAAACTTCCAATGATGTACAAGTGCTGCAAGCAGACTAGATAGATCAAAATCAAAATGGGCAGCAGAATGGCAGATGAGATTCAATGTGATAAATGTAAGGTGATGCATTTGGGATTTAATAATCCCGTGCCACCTACACCTAAATAACTCTGTGTTAAGTGCATCTTAATGGAAAAAGATTGGGGGTTCTGGTAGATAAAAGCACTAGCTCATAGCAAACAATGCCAAATAGCAACGGCTAGAGCTAGCAAGATATGTCTTGTATAAGAGGGGAATGGAGTCAAGAGAGAAAAATATGATCTCTCCTCTTTTACAAGGCATGGTAAGGCCTCATTTGGAATATGCGGGGGTTTTGGAATCCCATATACAAAAGGGACATCTTGGAAATTGAGGCAGTTCAGAGAAGGGCAAACTAAATTAAGTAACGGGGAATGGGGGCTTGAAGTATGCAGGAAGATAGACAAGTAGGGCTGTTTACATTGTTAGAAGCTATGTTTGATGGGGATTGAAATTCTCATTACAAATATATTAATGGGCCATACATGTGAAATCTCTGGTGCAATTGGTTCACTAAAGGTATTCATATCAGAGGACTCGTGGACATCCTTTTAAGGTTGGAAGGAAAGAAGTTTCCATTCAGGTAGCTAGATGGTTCTATTACAGTGAGAAGGTGAAACTGCGTGGAACTGTCTCCAGCAGAGTCGGTTAATGCAAGTTCATTGAGAGCTGTAAAAAAGGCCTGGATAAGTTTTCTAAAAAACGTAAAAAAATATTGAGAATATGTATTGGAGGAAATATGATCTGGTTGATCCAGGGCACTTTCCGATTGCCGTTTTGGAGTCAGGAAGGAATTTTCCCCCCCTTTTTAGCTGTTTTTTTTTTTGCCTTCTTGGACAACTGTTTAGGTAGGAGTTACAAAATAAAAAGGAAAGGTGTTGGTGAACTAGGTTGGACCGCGACAGCAAGGTGATATGTGTATTGTATTTATTCAACCTTAATTACTATGTAGACAAACAAAGAAACACATACCAGATTCCAACCTTAATTACTATGTAGACAAACAAAGAAACACATACCAGATTCCAAGTTAGGAGCGCTCACCCGTGGTATCCGTGTTGATTCCACACCATGCCGCGTCCTGTCGTGCAGGTCACTTCCCCCAAAAGACGAGACCTCAGCAAGGTCACACGATACTTAGTACGAAGAGCGAGCATCAGGGAGCGGACCGCTCGGGAATTAGGACTCAGGCTTGGTAGGTTTCATCACAAAACTTTTATTTCAATCATATGTGAACATCAATCAAAGCTGTAAAAGCATCACAAAGCATCACAAAGGTACCCATTAAGTCCATTAGGTTGAAAGGTGTTTAAAAATCTAATCCATCGTGTTTCATTTTGTAACAACATTTTTGAGTGGTTACCACACCTTCTCAGGCTTGGTACATGGTCAATGCCTTAAAACCTAAAGTCACTTAGTTTATGTCCATACTCTGTGTGTATATATATATATATATATTTTAATGAACATACTCTGTTTTCAAATAAAGGATTAATAGGCTAAGCATCCACAGCATATAGTCAATTTTATCCTAAAAGTTAATAGAGAACATAGGAGTATTTCTTGTTGTTAAATTTATCCACAAACAAATGCAATGCAGCCTTTTACACTGCCTTTTATTTTTCCATTTACTAAAATGACCCCTTGACCCATTAAAATATTGAAATTCTGAGCCTGCCTTTGGAGTTATGTTGCTCTGTGCAAATGGATGCAGTTTAAGGGCAAGGCCAAGGCACAAGGACCAATACCATAGTGCAAACATTCACGGTTATGATCACCATGTCTTGTTTAAGAAGCGCTATAAGGAAACATTGATTGCAGAAACAAAAGTCCTACTATCTTGCTTTATGCTCATACTGATCATTTAAAAACAGGTAGTATTTTGAAAAGTGATTTTGTCTTTTAGAGCAGTAAGTAAAAACATGTGTTTATGTGCAGTACTATTGCTTCTGTAACAGTAATTGGTCCCCCTGATGTTTTCTGGGTTTCCAACTCTAACTATAAAGCTGGAGGCACACATAAAGGGCCAACCTCATAGGTACTGACAGGAACCGCCATATAACAAACCAACCTTTTTGGTTGGTTTGTTATGTGCACAAATAAAGGAGGTCTAACCCCTTTTTGCAAGTATTGGAGACTGGACAGCCCTTGTTTATATTTTCGTGGTGGCCTTCTCCTACCTTGTCAGTAATCTGGTGCCTGCTCGCTCCACATCCTCGTCATTACTCGGCGCCGGGAAGTGAGAGGCGCTGAGTAGTGACGTCATCCGGAAGCACAGAGGATGGAGGGGCGAGTGGCCGCCGGATTACTCACAAGTTAAGTGGTTGACCTGAGTATAAACCGAGGTTCGTTTTTCAGACTGTTTTAAAACCTGAAAACCTTAGTTTATACTCGAGTATATACTATTTTTTGCTTTTTAGCTCCTTTACCTCCTAATCTTAAATTAAAGTAGTAAAGGAATAGTTTAATTTCTGAGTGAACTATTCCTTTAAGAATGGCAGTTTATAAAATTATCCTGTTTTGCTTGTTTAGATTGCAGCATTTTTATAAAATGTCTTTGAAGAACATTTTTAGTGAGTTTTGTCTTCAAACCGGACTGCATTGTAACGCAATTTTCTTTTCAAATGATCTATCCTATGTAATTTCTGTTCTTTAAAATGACTAATGGTTTCTTTTATTGACAAAGTGCATTTGAATGCAGCCATGCCACTAAATCATTTATCATTGTCTGTTTTCACTCTAAATAATATGGGAAATCTATGTATGGTGGCCATAGAATACTATATCCCAGCAGGTACTAACTGTCACAAGACAAAACCAATAGCCAAATGTCTCTAAAAATAATTTTCAGATGTTGACTACTGTGCGATACGATGTTTCCTGTTCTAATGCCCTAGAGAATCGCACCAAGCACTTTCCACACATTTTCTCTCTTTATAATTTACATATTTCCGCCAGGATGAATTTGAAATGGCTCCTCTGATGGTTTTTTATATTATGTGAATGGGTTATGAGAATCATTCTTTCTAGAAAGAAGGGCAACAAATCTAAACATGTCAGATGCCTTTATTTCTCTATTTCGGTAACCAAGCTGCTTTTTCCCATCTGATTTCTCCATCTTTTCCACAGAAGTCTCCATGAAAAATAAATGAGTTTAAGAGAGATTTATGTGGCATGTTGCTCACTGCATTATGGGTCATTTGCTTAGATTGCAAGAAGAAGATTGGGAAAGCTCTTAGTTGTCCAATTTGATGTCATTCATTGAAACATTATCAGCTGATTTACTGGCTCTATGTAAATGACACTGCAGTATAATCATAAATGAAACAGTGGAAATGATATTCCGAAGGGTGTTTTTGTTCATTCATTAGCACATTTAAAAGCAGATACATATTTGCACATAATTATAGATTAAAATGAGTGGTGTTCAGTCATGGACATGGAATCTAACATAGTGCCAATCATTTTTAATGTATGTCAAATTAAATTGGATTGTGGCATTATAGTCAGACCTTAGCTACAAAGGGTTAGAAACTGGACACATTTATTTCCATCAGAATCCATATTGTTGGTTCTAATTTGTTATTAAAAATTGGAATGTAAATAGAGGAAAGAAAATATTATAGGAATCTGTAGTAGGGTGGGGGAAGGGCTTTAAATCTTTTTGTTCATTAGACAAAGTAACATTTTTACTGAAAAAATACTATAAAGGATAATGTACCCCTACTGTAAATTATTTGGATATATGAACTCCTTGGGGACTTCTTAAGTTCTTATATCCTTATAATTTACAGTAAAAGTAGACTGTGCACAATATATTTTTTTTATCAGTGGCAAGATTTCTATTTATATAAAAGAATAGTTATCAGTGGCCCCTGTGACTAGCAGCCATGAGATCCCTATCCCTGTCTCTTTCTTCTTTCCACCCAACTCTCCAATTAGAACTTAGACTAGGTGAGGAGTGAACAATTCAATAGAGGACACATGGAAAGCAGGTACATACTGTATATCATGTCAATGCTGGCAGCTGAAAGGGTTAAAGATAATACAACAGGAACAAAATAACTATGCAGGGAAATGTATTACTTGCAAATGAAAATGTTTATTGCTGCGTACAATATAACTACATGTTTCAAACATACATGCGTTCTTTGCCTGTGCCTCTGAGTCCCTGCATAGCTATTTTGTTCCTGTTGGATGTCTGTGGTGTGGTGCGGGCACGCTGCAGGATTTGGCACAACTGAATACTAAGGAGCTGCATGGAGCATTTGTGTATAATCTGTGTTAAAGGTAATACTCTGCTGGCATTAAAAGTGTTAATGGCAGTACTCTAGGGAAGTCTGCTGGCACTGAAGGGTTAATAGAAATACCCTGGAAATTGCTGGCACTGAAAGAGTCAAACATCTCAGATCTCACCAAATTTCCCTGTTCTGCCCTACCCAGCCACTTTTTCGACTCCCAATATAAAGAACAGCAGCAATTGAAAGTGTCAGGAGGAAGAAACCCAGCTGCAGATTGGCTGGCCAGGGTTTGGGTTTTTTTTGTGGGGGGGCGCACGTGGGGGGGAGAGCTCCTAGGGCACTAAGAATGCTACAAACGGCCCTGCCCACTACATTTGTTTGTTTTTTTTATAATAAGGAACATTCCCTTGATGAGATTGTATTGAATACAGGCAAATATTTGTGCAATACTCTCTTTTGTACATATGATTGTTCTTTGCTTTTGTAAGTGCTAGCATTGCAATAATACATTATAATAATAGTCCTAGGGAGATTACTATTCCGCCAGGAAAAAATGGTTCTATGAGCTTTGTTGCTTATGAGTATATTTTTACAGCTAAAACACTATATCGGTGATTTGTCGCTTTCCATTGCCATTACATTTAAAATAACTTTTTGTAAACAGAGTAAACAAGGTTCAATAAGGCATTTTGATATCACTGTGGAACGGACAGAATTGAAAGCGCTGATATCGGTTTCCTGCATACAATACAATTGCTCCATACAAATGTTCCTATTTAAATCAGCCCTTGGTTATAACAAGACAAATATGTATGATAGAATGCAATGAGTAAGGAACACACAGTATGTGTGATTTAGATGCATATTTCTAAAGGTTCGGTAACAATTTGCCACTGCTATCACTGCCAAAGTTAAACTTTAACTAAGCTGTGATAACCGTGTGGTGAAAAGTTTTTACCACGAATATCTGCATTTCGCTTATTGCTGCATAACACCATACACCGCTGTTGTAACTGATTGGTCATATTTATAAAATGCTGAAAAGTGTTTCATTGTGTTAAGTTAAACCTTTCAAAATCGCCAAGTTTGAGGTGGCAAAAATTAGTTGGTTTCCTTATATCTAGCCTGGAAATAGGGCCCTGGATGTGTCAATAAATCCTGGTGGGGTTCTTAATACAAATAAAGAATTTTCAAGCATTTCTTGGATAATTTACATCCCCACAACCCAACTTACCCCGGGACTTAACATGAGAAGCCATGCCCGACGACATAATATGCAAAGTTATATACAGTTCTTATGGCCGGCAGCCACACTCTTCACATGGGTGCTCAAAAACAGACCTAGCTGCTAAGGGTTGCTCCTAAGAAACAGGTTTTTCTTCTGAAGACTCCACGGGGAGAATCCGCCAACATCTCTCACCACCCTTGAATTATCTGTGGGATTTGGACAGAGCTGTAATTGATCCATAAGATGGCCATCATAAAGTGCCTTGGTGACTACTGCAGATCCATCCTGTAAAGTGGGTCTTGAGGACGGTAATTTGCTAGGTGCCTTATTTCTCTTCCCCTTTCCCCCTCCCCCCACCCCCTAGATATTTGCTGTGGTTTAAGAGCACTCTCGTGCAGTCAAACCATCAAAAATCATACATCTCAAAGTAGACAATGGATGGCCCTTTTTTCTATAGTGTCGGGCGACAAACAAATCGCCAAATTTATAATTTAAAGCTATAGGTTCACTCATATTCAGAGCTTGTCTGACCGAGGACCGATGATTGGCCATCCTTTCCTTAAACGATGTCCTATTCTTACCAGTATAGTACAGACCACAGGGGCAGACTATGAAATAGATGATAAATCTGCTCTCACATGAGAATCTCTGTCTGATGGGTATTCTTCGTCCATTGTGTGGATGGGCAAAGTCCTTACCCGTTAACATAGAACGACAGGTAATACTGTTCGGACATCTATAACAGCCCAATTTAGGAGCGCTCGTGGTGAAGTAATTAGTGATAGTTCCACCTCCTATAAGTGGAGGTGCTTCATTAGTGTGTACCAAATAGCTGGCCAGATTTCGTCCCCTTCTGTATGTGTGTCTCAATCGTGTATTGTGGAAAGGAAGATGTTTATCTTTTGTGACTAAATTCCAATATTTATCGGTAACTATTCTCAATACACTACTATGGGGTGTATAAGTAGTACAAAAAGTAGTACAACCCTTGTCAACTGTCCGAACCCCTTCAACCCTGGTGTGTTCCATTATAGTGGCCCTAGCTCTGTTGAGTTCAAAATCAAGCATCGTACCAGAATAGCCTCTCTCAATGAATCTGTTACAACTCTCCCAGTTGCACATCAGTAAGAAGACTGTCAGTATTGTTCCGAAGAACACGTAACAATTGACTGAATACTAGACCACATTTAGTCTTATGTGGATGGCAACTGGAAGCATGAAGAAGCGAGTTTTTATCCGTAGGCTTCCTAAATAAGGTGGACCCCAGTCCCGACTCAGTCTTGAAAATGCGTAAGTCCAGGAAATCTATGGTGTCTGAGCTCAAATTGCATGCGAATTTAACAGGAGTATCAAGCTCATTAAGAGTACATACAAACCGTTCAGCCCCCTCTCTGGTGCCACTCCAGAGAAGGATAAGATCGTCTATGTATCTCTTGTAAAATAATATGCCTTGATCCATATATGGAAAAATGAATTATTCCTCAAACATTCCCATATATAAATTGGCCACGGTAGGGGCCACATTGGACCCCATGGCTACTCCAGCACATTGCAAATAGAAATTGGACTTAAATCGAAAAAAATTATTAACCAAAGTAAAAAATACAGAAGATCAGAAAGAAAGTCTATAGGAGGACTCATATGTTTAGACTTCAGTAGGGCTAATCGGCAAGCCTCCACTGCATCAGACTGCGGGATGATGGTATATAAACTTTTAACATCACAAGTCATCAAAAATATGTTAGGTCCAGATATTGATATAGTCGTAAGCATTTCAAGCAAATGCTGACTGTCACGTATGTAAGAAGGCAGATTCCTCACTGCTGGTTGCAAAAATGTATCAATATATTGTGCTATAGGTTTGAAAAGTGAGCCATGGGACGAAACAATGGGCCGGCCAGGTGGTTGAGTCAGATGCTTGTGGATTTTAGGCAAGGTATATATCACTGGACAACGTGGATAGTCAGTGGTAAGGAACTCAAATGTTTTAGTAGTTATCCAACCCTTATTATGTGCCATCATTAGCCTGGAATCCAATTCCTTTTTCAAACTATTGGTAGGATCACTCTCACATATACGATAAGTATTACCGTCTGACAATTGTTGTGCAATTTCATCTTCATAATATTGACGGTCCAATAGAACAATCCCGCCTCCTTTGTCAGCAGCCCTAATTACTATGTCTTTATCAGACATTAGGGATTTCAAACCAATTCTTTCCATAGATGAAAGATTACTATAGGCCACATATTGTCCATGTTTGTGAATATCAAGGAGGTCACTGCTGACAACATTATGAAAGGTTTTAAAGGGCATGTCCACCCCCAAAACTATAATCCCCCCCCAGTAATGGCCCCACCATGTAGTGTAGTGTAATCCTTACCTCACATCCCAGCTCCATAGGGTTCTCCTGTAGACCCCCCCTAAAGTCCCAAAAACTGTCCACCAGGAGGCTAGCAGGGCTCTGCCTGCTACCTTGCCTCCGGTAGATATTTGTCGTGCGTACTGCAGCCCTTCTCCCCCCTCCCTCCCCCTCCCTCTCCCTCCCTCTCCCTCCCATTCTACTAGGTCAGACAAGCTCTGAATATGAGTGAACCTATAGCTTTAAATTATAAATTTGGCGATTTGTCTGTCGCCCGACACTATAGAAAAAAGGGCCATCCACTGTCTACTTTGAGATTTATGATTTTTGATGGTTTGACTGCACGAGAGTTCCAGTCGAATATTAATCATGACAAAGTGCTTCTGCAAAAGGAAGCACGTTGGATACATCAACTTGAGACTGTAGCACCTAAGGAATTAAACAAACAACTCGTATTACATTGTTTCCTATAATTGTTAACCTAGTTGAGTGAGTGGCTTCAGATTATGGTTTGGGGTATTTTATCTTCCGAGTATTTATATTTGACTACAGTCCCTTGTCCTTTTTCAACTTTAGCAACATTGTTATATAACGTAGCAGCACTGTACTGTTGACACTTTAATATGTATCTTTTCTCCCTCTGATCTTTGGACTTATAAGCTTTATGTTATTTTGTATCTGTTTTTATAACTGATACATGTTTTTTGTATGTAGTACGCTTTTATATGTATGTTTTTAACTGTTTTTAAAAGGTATACATTCCCTTTCACAGCTGGTTTGGGGTACAGGGTATAAAGTGTTGTCCCACGCATAGTGCGTCACATCCTGAGGACGGCTTGCTGTTGAGCCGAAACGCGTTGATGTCTGAGCGTTTTAAACATGTCTGAATAAAAGAGTATGTTTTACGAAGACCCGTGAGTGACTCCGTGTATCGAATTGTTTTGTATCTATTGGAGGACACCCGGGCGCTGCTGACTTATTGGAATGGTGTGCAGTTCGTCCATACATATATATATACCCTGGAAAGACTATGTTACTATTGGTGATATGAATCACATTTATATACAAATATTAACCCTGGAAAGACTATGTTACTATTGGTGATATGAATGACATTTATATACAAATATAAACCCTGGAAAGACTATGTTACTATTGGTGATATGAATGACATTTATATACAAATATAAACCCTGGAAAGACTATGTTACTATTGGTGATTTGAATGACATTTATATACAAATATAAACCATGGAAAGACTATGGTACTATTGGTGATATGAATGACATTTATATACAAATATAAACCCTGGAAAGACTATGTTAGTATTGGTGATATGAATCACATTTATATACAAATATAAACCTGGAAAGACTATGTTACTATTGGTGATATGAATGACATTTATATACAAATATAAACCCTGGAAAGACTATGTTACTATTGGTGATATGAATGACATTTATATACAAATATAAACCCTGTAAAGACTATGTTCCTATTGGTGATATGAATGACATTTATATACAAATATAAACCCTGGAAAGACTATGTTACTATTGGTGATATGAATGACATTTATATACAAATATAAACCCTGGAAATACTGTGTTACTATTGGTGATATGAATCACATTTGTGGTTATTGTCATGCTTAGAAATTTAAAGCAGAACCTCCTGCAATGTGACCACGCCCCCAGATATTGCTGTCACAGCCACACCAATAATTAAATACAAATATATGGAGATGCTGCTCAAACCTTTATTCAAAAATACTTTCAGGTGCGGTGCAATGGAGGACCGGCAATTTATACATTATACAAAGGACTCCACCACTCAACTACACATACACAATTATAAATGAATTGGGTAAAAGAATTAGACATGTATGCAAGCAATGAAGGGTAATCACCTGCACTGTAGTTCAGATGGATACCTTTAGTTACATATTGTTTGTACAAACAGTTCAAGCTGATGCGCCACTCCAAGGCAGTATCCCAGCATCAGTCCTAACCTAGTGAAAAAAATATACATTCCCTGGGGGCAACAAGACCATTAGCAATGATATAGTTTGAAGAACGCATTCCTGTAGACCTTGCTCTTTCTTTATATGTTTATTAGTGACATGCGTGCACAACGTTTCGGGGTGTGTCCCTCTTCCTCAGGTGCAAAAAAAAAAGACCATACCTGCTTCTCTCTTTATTCCTTTAGTCCTCCTTTGCAGTGCACCTGAAAGTATTTTTAAATAAAGGTTTGAGCAGCATATCCCTGTATTTGTATATATATATATATATATATATATATATATATATATATATATATACTAGCAAAAGTGTGCCCATTGGTGCTCATTGCAAATTATGTGTGTGTGTGTTTTGCTATGTGGTTCAAACTGAACATGCTATGTTCATACTTATTATTATTCACCACGGCAAGTGCCACATTTATACTTGCTTATGTTACCACTTGGGAGCACAGGATACTTTTTTAAAAAAAAAGGTTTGACAATTGGGCCTGGTAGATCTCCTTTATTTGGGGTCTAATTGGGGTGTTTTATCAGCAGGTACAAGGACAGGAGGATTTAAATCAATGCTATCAGTAGCAGCCTCCATAGATTAAAGGGCATGTCCACCCCCCAAACTAAACTTTAACCCACTACTGGCCCCACTGAGTGGTTTAAAAAAAATCGTTACCTTACATCTCTGCTCCTTATGGTAGTGCTTGTCCAAAGTCCAGGAAACTGAGGAGTAGGAGCTGTCTTCCTGTCCAAAAGGTTTCTGCCTCCTCCTTGCCCTCTGAGAAGACCATTGCATGTGCAGGGGAGCCCTTTCCTCCCCCTCCCTCCCACTCTCCTGATCCCTCCTTGGCTGCCCTTCATGTAGCATTACATTTTTTATATACATTGCAGGGCATCCTCTCCCACCCCCAACCGCTATATAGGAAGTGTAAAAATAAAATCCGAACTGTAATTACAGATCCTCACTCCATCAGCATTCTCTATTGCTGGCCGTTGCTGTGATTGGCTGCCTCTCAGGGAATCACAGCTGCGGCTGCCGGTCTGGCCCCTTGCTTGTACTTCTGGAAAGCAGGGAGCCAGATCAGAACGACACTGGAGCAAGGGGCTGTAAGTAGAGTTTGGATTCTATTTTTACACATCTAACATAGCGTTTGGGGGTGGGAGGGGATGTCCTGAAATATATCAAAAATTTATATCGAGGGTGGAGATGTTCTTTAATACATAGAACAAATATACAGAGAAAACATGGAGCATAAATGGTATTACCAGCTCTGCTGCCAACAATTTGTACCAGATCACTGCTTTATGGAATGATTATGGGTAGCATGGCACATAGCAGGTTACTCTGGTGGTCTGGCACAAGGCAGAAAGTGCACTTACTATAAAAAAGATAAACCCATTTTAATTACATTTAACAGTAAGTATTGCAATGATTTAATAACAAAACATAAAAAGGTTCCCCACATAACATGTGCATTAATGGAGTTGTCCCTGCCTATGGTGCACCATTTTAAATATTGACCATGCCTGTATATTGTGTGTCTTTGTAAGTTGAAGTACACTTATCTGTGGTCTAAGAGATTGTAAACAATAAGGTAAATTGTCTGTCCAATGATCTGTCCTCCCAACAGGTGGTAACAGGATCTTAAACACAGGATCTTGTATTGCATTCAATATCACTCCATAACACACACTACAATCTACTTTCACTTTCTCTCCTCCTAGCCATAGAGAGCAGGGATGTCTTATCTTTTATTACTCACTGATGCCACCTGCAGACTGGAGGTGGTATATAAGGAGCCTTGGTGTATTTGTCTGTTACAATACACATTACGTTCTGTGTAGCAGACAAAAACTTTGTTTGGATTACACTTCCTTTCAGGGTTCACATGGAGCAGGCACAGGGGTGTGGTTTAACCTCCAATTTGACTATACCATTTTGAAATAGGAATCTCAGCTCTGTAAGTAAGTTTATGTGTTTTGTATATTTTGTCTTGTACCTAATATAAGTCAGCGCTATACTTTATATAGATGTATCGATAGTAATTTAAATGGTAATAGTGAGATATGCCACCCATACATATACACCTTTCCTATATGTAATATCCTAAACCCCCCACCTCATTGGTAGCTCCTTAAAACTCAATGCAATATAAATATATTTACCGTATACGCTCAAGTATAAACCGTCATAAAACAAATTTTCACCAGAAAAAAACTAATAAAAGTGATTGACTCGAGTATAAGTTGAGGGTAGAAATTATGACCACTACTGCCTTCTGATTCTGTATTGTTTTGAGGCTTTAGTTGCCCTTTAAATGGACAGCAGAATTCCCAAACAGTAATCCCATACAGTAATAGCCAAATCCAGTACGCTCCCTATACTGAAGCTATCACTACTCGGCGCCGGGCAGTGACGTCAGCCGGTGCACCAGTATAGGGAGCATGCGAGCGGCTTCCGGATTCCTTGTGTAAGTTATTGACTCGAGTATAAACCGAGTTCGGTTTTACAGGCTGATTTTACAGCCTGAAAAACTTGGTTTATACTCGAGTATATATGGTATATAATATAAGGGATATACACCTTTTGTGCTTATAGGAGGTTAAGCACTAACGTCCATGCTAGTTAAATCTAATAGATAACAAGGAAAGAATATCAGCGTATGTGGAGAAAAGGGTCATTATCAAGTAGAAAATATTTCTTCTTAAAAAATTCATTATCTGGCTTCTTAAGAACAACACAGCTTGTTCTGCTTTTGAACACAAAAGAGATTAAGAAGCCAGCTGTCATTAATCTATATTGCCAGAAATAATCTTGATTTTTTTTCTATATGCAGAACATTTGCTCAGATGACATTTTTGGAGACAGTTATCTTTGGTATTTTTCAGCTGTACTCCTGCCAAGACAGGCTCTGTGTATCTTATATTATTTGCTGGAATAAGAACCATTACAGCAATGCATAGTTACATTTTTAAGGAATTTTTATCAGTTATGTTTAGAATTTTTTTAAAGACTGAAAAGATTCATAATAGATAAGGAAAAAAATGTCCCCCACTTTTATAATTAAATGGACTTATTATTCTCTTTAACAAAGATTTATTGAATAACCTGCATTGTTGCTAAAGCTGAATATTTCAGTCCTTTAAACCAATGATGTGTTCCTTTCTAAAGGATGATCCCAAGGTAGGGGATTTAATTTGCACCAGAAGGGGAAATAATTTATTCCTGACTAGCAATACCTAGGGCTGTAATTTTGGGCGAGGCGGAGTTGGTAATAAGATTTCCACATTAAGCAGTATCCCATTTAATTTGTTCCCTCCTTTTAGCAAAGAAGCAGACTGCACATTTCTCAAACAAGTTAAAGGGGAAGTTCAGTGCAAATACACATGCTTTTAAGAATAAAGAGCAGTAATTTTCAATCCTAGTGACCTTAACCTGCCAATTCAGCATTGTGTCTGTGTATAAATAAATGCAACTGTAATACTGACTTCTTGTTTGCAGGACCCCTAGTAGAGACCGTTATGGTCTTGCCCTTGACCCAGCGCCTGGGTTGATTCAGTTGCTCAGTAGAGATCTGAGCATGTTTGACCCATCCAACAGCCAATCAGTAGAAATTACTGTTAGGAACATTCCAAGGATGTGGTGCATTCTGGAAAGAAGATGGACTGTTAGAACCTGAAATGTCAGCTCACTAATGTCAACAGCAGGGAACCGCAAAGGGTATGAAATCAACTGATTTTTCAAAATGGGAGAGAATATGTAGAATAGCTAGGTATGCACAATACAAGCCAAGAATGTTTAAAATATTGATATTTTCTACTGAACTTTCCCTTTAATTGCATTTATTATTCCACAAACATGCAATGCTGTTGGGTTTAAAAGCTTTCACTGCAAACTTTTTGACCAAGAACCCCAAAGATGTGACAACTATTTAATATTTGATTGGTTTTGATCATTCTTTTAGTGTAATTTGCTTGTGAAGGTTCTCATTCATCCAGGTCATCTTATATCTGTTGTATTCAATTAGATCAACTGGACTTGAAATGTAGTTCTTGAAGACGTTTCGCTAGTCATCCGACTGGCTTTCTCAATTCAGAATGACTTGTACAAGAATCTGTGGCAATTATGTACCCTGGAAAATCCCAATTAGCATATCACAGCCAGGTGTTAAGGGTGTGATTAGATAGTGGCTAAGAGGTGTTATAGGGACGCCCAGAGTAAGGTGTCAAAACAGCATTGTACATGGACTGCTTGGTAGAAGTTAAGGAAAATGGTAAACTGGAAGTAGAGGTTTACAGAAAACCAACACACACAGATCAGTATTTGATGTTTGACTCCCACCACCCTTTAGATCACAAGCTGGGTGTCATCAGAACCCTGCTACACAGAGCCGAGAACATCCCCACTAGCACAGAGGCGAAGGCTAAAGAAATGAAACATCTCAGAGGAGCCCTTAAAACTTGTGGATATCCAGACTGGGCCTTTGTCAAAAGAAGTAGAAGGAAAGAAAAGAACACAAATACCAACAGTGAAGGGGAAAAGCAAGACAGGAGGAAGAACATGGTCATCGCATATGTAGCAGGGGTCTCTGAGAAATTAAGAAGAATTTTCAAAAAACATCGTATCCCTGTCTGCTTTAAACCGAACAACACACTGAGGCAGCAATTGGTACATCCAAAAGACCCAATACCAAAACACAAGAAAAGCGACATCATATATGCGGTGCAGTGCAGTGAAGAATGCTCTGATTTGTATGTGGGGGAGACCAAACAGCAACTGCATCAACGTATGGCCCAGCACAGAAGAGCCAATTCCTCGGGTCAGGACTCAGCCGTGTATCTGCATCTTAAGGATAAAGGACATACCTTTACCTTTGAAGATTGTAATGTTAACATACTGGCGAAGGAACGTGACTGGTTCAAGAGAGGTGTTAAGGAGGCCATTTATGTGAAAATAAAGAAACCAACCCTAAATAGAGGTGGGGGGGTTCGACACCAACTGTCTGCCATATACAATGCTGTTTTGACACCTTACTCTGGGCGTTCCTATAACACCTCTTAGCCACTATCTAATCACACCCTTAACACCTGGCTGTGATATGCTAATTGGGATTTTCCAGGGTACATAATTGCCACAGATTCTTGTACAAGTCATTCTGAATTGAGAAAGCCAGTCGGATGACTAGCGAAACGTCTTCAAGAACTACATTTCAAGTCCAGTTGATCTAATTGAATACAACAGATATTTTAGTGTAATTGAACATAAAATATACAATCATTTTGATCTGAAAAATATATCACCCATAGATCATGCATGGCCATTTTGTATTTTGTGCAACCTAGTCAAGTCTAGTAAAGAGTTTCTAGTACAGGATGAAACACTGGGTAAACACTGGCACTATATTTTACTGTCCTCTTACTGCTTCACCTATCAGACAGTTAGGGACGTTCACCCAGAGCTACGGGTGATTTGGGTAAATCCCATTTATTTACAAGAGGCTGTACGTCTCTGGGTAAATCTGATTCCACATAAGTAAATACTTATGTAGAATCTGCCACACAGCTGCTAGTGAATAAGCTACAGTGGCTGAGATAGTCGTGCAGCCATTGCAAGTGTTAAAGTCGTGCTAGCTGATCGTGAATCGGTTAGCTTGCTTTTAATCCTTTAAGGCAGCAGCTCTGGGTGAATTGCGCTAAATGAGTCTAAAATGTTCGCATTTAATACTCACTTTTAAAGGTCATTTGCAAAAATAATAGTAAATTGTAAAGGATGCTGGGAAATGTCATTGGGGCATTTGTAGAAATTATTTATAAATACTGTCTAGGACACAAGGGTTTGCAGGAATCTATGGACTGCAAACCCCATTTGTCCTAGGGAATAGGACAGCCACCTAGCAACAGCTATTGGGCTTGGCGGCTGCCTCCCGAATCCGCCGTTGGGATAAAGTTTTTGCGGGCGCGTGCGCCCGCTCCCAGCCTTTTGCGCATGCGCGATCTCGCGAGAGTCAGATCTTTCCCCGGGAAGCAAGTGGCTGTCCTTAGTTAATTAGTAGTAGAGGACTTATTTATTTATTTATTAAATAATTGACCCTCTTTTTTCTTTTTTTTTTTATATAACGTAAGGTATTATTAAGTTACATATGAATAAGGAGCAGAGTCTGTATGAGTTTCAATGCTTTACTTAACTTGGTAAACCTATTATAACAGTTGTGGATGTCATCTAAATGCAATATATGGCATAAGGCTAATTAACAATAGTGCAAGAAGGTTGCTGCATAACATTCAGTAACAGAACAGTCCGGGGAAGTAACGCTGAAGAGAACAGCTGTAGGGCTGAGGAAGATCATGACAGACGTACAACCTATTTCCTGTTAGTCTTCTGTGCTGACTGGCTCTGCTGTCTCTGGAACTTTGGACGTGCTAAGGGTGTAAGAGAAATAAGGAATTGTAATGCGCTTGTCTTGTGCGTTAGGTTTCAGACGAACAACAGTAACAGAGGATGGTAGTGTGTTGTTTTCCTTTAAGTATCTGGCTAGTTTCTTAATTTTATGGATTTGCATTGAACCAACAACAGGATCCCTGGGGAGGGAGGGTTGGGCGCTGTTGCTAGGTGGCTGTCCTATTCCCTAGGACAAATGGGGTTTGCAGTCCATAGATTCCTGCAAACCCTTGTTTGTCCCACGGGAGGCAGCCACCTAGCAACAGCTACTGGGCAGAGTAGCACACACCTGGTTGTTGCCCTTGCGAAGTTTAGACGTTCTAGCTCTGTGGGACGCCAGTAGTGTCGGACGAATGTCCTGTCTGACGACCATCTAGCTGCTCTTAGGATAGACTGTAGTGGTACTCCTTTGGAGGCTGCTTTCGTGGAAGCTGCGCCCCTAATGGAATGAGGGTGGAATACTGAGGTGTCGATTCCTGCGCTCTCCATTGCTGAAAGTATCCATCCCCTGACTGTCTTGGAACAGGCTGCTCTAAAGGGAACTCTGGATGTGATGAAGAGCTGGGAGATGTCTCCTCTGTTTGTACTTGACACTTGTAGGTAGTGTTTTAGGTGGGACACTATACACAATGAAGGTTCCTCACTGTTTTCTGGAAGGTCAAGTTCTACTAACTCCTGGCAAATATGGGAGGTTTTGGTTCTCCCCTTGAGAATTATGTGGGCTCCCCCTGGGGTAAGTGACATCCATGGTTCCTGGATGTGGATTAAGGTTAGTTCTGCTGATCTTGCAGCGAAGGCTAAGGCCATAAGTCATGTTAATTTTACCCCAAGAGGGCGGAGGGAAAGGGATAGTAGTTCCCAGTTATCCAGGTAACTAAGGAGCTTGTCAATATCCCATGTGGATGTGTATTTGGGGGTAGGTGGTCTTGACATGGAGGCTCCTCTTAGTAACCTTAGGTATATGGAGTTTGATGTTAAGTCTGGAATTACTATTTTCAACGCTGAGCCGTAAGATTTAAGTGTTGTGGAGGCTAGGCCGGAATGAAACTTGTGGGAGAGAAACTCCAATGCACCCCACAAAGCTTTGGGTTGTTCAAACTGGGCCTCCCTTGCAGTGAACCAGTCAAGGAATTCGGCTATCAGGAGTTTGTATTTCCTGATTGTTTTGTGATGCAAGGACAGGTCGATTAGGTTGATAGAGGTAGTGGAGAGTTGTTGGAAGCAGAAGAAGTTACTCGAGCTGCTATCCACATTAACTGTGGGAGCTTGGACAAAAGATCCAGGGAACCCTGGAAGCAGTCTACAGTCATTCCCAGTGGTAATTTCTGACCCACTATTAGTGGGAGGATTTTGGGAAACCATGGCTTGGAAGGCCAGGCTGGGTATACAAGGACTAAGTCTCTCACCTTGTCCGTTTCGATTTTGTGTAAAACCTGTGGCATTAACGTAAGGGGTGGGAAGGCGTAGAGGGGAGGTAGATCTGTCCACGGAAATGCTAATGCATCCACGCATTCTCTGACCACTTTCTCACTGCAAAAGTGTGTGTCTGGGCAGTTGTTTCCGATGCGAACAGATCTATCTGTCTCTTGCCAAAGGATTGATTTATTTTGGCAAATAGGGTTGCTTTGAGACAAAGGGTTGAGAGGTTCATCTGATGTCTGGATAGGGCATCCGCTAGCTCGTTCGATTGCCTGGGTATGTATTGGGCTACTAGGTTGATATTGAGGGATAGTACCTTCTCCCATATTTGTAGGGCTTCTAGACAAAGCAGTCTCAACTTTGTTCCCCCTCTCTTGTTGATGTAGTATACAGCTGTTTTGTTGTCTAGCTAAACTACAACTGTCTTGCCCGATAGTGTCTGTGATAGTAGGTGTGTGAGGGCCAGTTTTGCTGCTCTGAGTTCCAGAAGATTTATGTGGAGACTTGATTCCTGGTGAGACCAGCGACCCCTGATTGCCCTGGAAGTGGTGAACGCACCCCACCCTATCAAGGATGTGTCCGTTGTGATTGTTGGGTCTGGGGGTCCTAATCTGAACGGGCCCTGCTGGTTGCTTTAAGTAACGCTTTTTTGGAAGAGAGAAGTAGACGAAAGGAATGGTCTGCGTCTATATCGCCTTCCTTGGACAGCATGAACAGCAGTGGACCCGCTGCGTCCGCTATTTTGTACTGGATACTGCGCAGTGTTTTATCTAAGGAGGAATGTGGCTGGGCATCACTAATAAAGGAAGCTAATGCAGGATCTATTTCTGGAGCTATGAGGGCCTGCATGTATGGGACCCCTAGACAATTTCTGAGCACCAGCTCGTCCTCTTTAACGAGCATGGACCTGAATGCCAACTGGGCAAAATTAAAAACCTCTGGGGAGTTTGATATGTCCCAACATTGGGAGAAAAGTTTTGAGGGGGGTGCTTACCGGCTAACCCCACGCGCGCCATCTGGAGCTCACTAATCTTTCCCCTTTCTGAGGAAGCGGAGGACCTGGACACTGTCTCAGAGTCCCAATCCACTGTGGAAGATGTGGAAGGTGCGTCTAACGACGCCATTTCATGTGAGGCAAAGGCCTCCCTCCCTCTGTGACTTTTGCTCAAACGAGCGTCAGGGAGTGCTCTGACATGGGGGGGTGTAATTTGTGAAACATGCCACCGTGTTTCACAGTGTGAGGACACTTTCTACCCCTTTTAGGGCCCTTAGCAGGGCTAATGGCTTCCTCAGAGGTACCAGAGGTGTCTGAGGGAAGCTTCTGGGGGTGTTGTACTTTTTTCCTCTTGAACACAGGCTCCTCATCTGAGGAGGATGATATGGTGTCCCTCACCACCCTCTTGTGGGGTAGTTTCCGTGGGGAGGGGTGAAAATTCGGTGAAAAGAGGTCACTGGCAGTTGCAGCAACGCTCACAGAATCCTCCTCCATGGCGCCGCTGAAAAAATGCGTGAAAGGCTGGGAGCGAAAACCTTATCCCAGCGGCGGATTCGGGAGGCAGCCGCCAAGCCCAATAGCTGTTGCTAGGTGGCTGCCTCCCGTGGGACAAATGCTGGTTCCATGAGGTGAGATAAAAAAAACTTTTCTCTTCAGGCATCTCTTCAAATCAAGTCAATGATCATGTGCTCCCTCTTGCATAGGAAGGCCTGGTATGGTTTATATGTTATGGCAGATCCCACTGTATGTTTAAATACAATTTTATACAAAGAAGCACTATTGGCTAGTGTAGTGACTAGAAAGCTGGCTGGTGTCTCACCCTAAAGCTAGGTACACGCATCACAGTCTGCAAGATCCTGTTTGTCATTTTTCAAAGATCAGTGTACACACAGTCCCAAGCATTATCCCTATACACAGCACAGGGAGAACTTTTGGGACTGCATGTTTCCCATGACCATGGCCGACTCCCCTATACTTTAGTACAGGGATACGCCCATGGCCGAGGGACAATTATGGCCTTTTAGAAACGACCGCGAGGCCGCCAGGAATGTTCGCCAGCCCCTCAATTGATCATAAAATGTGCTATGCACAGTAACGACAAAACAGCAATACCGTCTGATCCAATGGTATCGGCGCTTTATCATTACTGTTTGTACCCAGCTTAACATTCTCAAACAGGCAAACAAATAGCTGAGAGGAAACAGTGCTTTGTATAACCGAGGGCTGGCACAATAGCAATGATTGGTTGTTGTAGCCCAGCCCACATACAAAAAAACTTCTACAGCGAAAGCTGTTAGGTTCATGGGTAGGCTATAAAGGTTGGACAAGGTGGAAAGTAAGTCTTTATTCAACCTCAATTACTATGTTACAACTAGCTAATAGTCTCAAAGGGAGAAAATGCAACGCATAACTTGCATTTTTCACACTATGTAGTGCAAGGTTACTAACTAGAAATGGCCCAAAATTGTACCTCACCAACAAAGTGTTTTCAGAAATGACAATAATGGAATAAGTGGCTTGAGATTGAGAACTACAGAAGCAAATGGTTTAATTTTCATTAATACAAAAACGTATTCTAACATGGAGGTAGGATGAAGTTTATCTCTGATTGTCACTAAACAAAGTAGGATTTACAATGCGTGTACATTGTTTTCCATCCAGGGGGCTAGGGACCAATAGGGCTCCATGAGAGGAACCAAACAGTTTCACCCTTCTTAAGAATAGATATATTTCCATGACTTATGTATTTTGATACATCAAATAGGATAGGGAGAGAATTCAGGCTTTGAAACTCCCATTTCAGCAATATGCAAATAAGGAACAAAGACTTCTGGGAATTTACCATGTTCCATGGAAGCTCTTAGGAACACTATATCTTTAAAGAGACTTTTACAGCATTCAGCAAGCTAAATGCAAAACCAGAGCACCAACTACAGACTACAAAATTATGTATTTTGACAAATTGAAGACAGAGAAAGAAAAAGATAAATAATATATATATTTAATAATGTTTAATTGGGGGTTCTCTGAGAGATTAAAATTGTTATTAGGGTTTCACAAGGATAAAAACGTTAAAGCCCATCTATACCGAAAAATAGGTTATTTTTATGTTGACCATAACTGGAAACTATAATTCTTCCCAACCAGCACTGTATAATTTTCTGCCCCCTATTTCTTTAGATATCCAATCTAAAACTTATTATTTTTCAGCTGTCAATCAAGTTCCTTGCTCTCAAAAACTATTCTTCTGTGAGTAGTTTTACTGTAGCTGGAATGGTGACAGAGTTTTGACAGTTGGAAAGATGTATGCTGTGTGCAGGCTTGACAGTTGGTTTGTGGGGGAAAAGTCAGGTCGGATGGAAGTGGGAGTGGTTAAAAGAGGGAGGGGGGATACTGCTCCTAAACAAAATGTGTGCTGGATTGAAGGCATGCAGCAACACACACAAATCAGAGTATGTGCTACTTACATGTATGCAATGATAGATTAAGATGGGGAAATGTCATTTTTTCAGTATAGTGTCCCTTTAAGAAACACAGATGAAGAATGTTGAGACTTGAAAGGTTAACAGCTAGGTAGTGCATGTCTGCCATCTAGTGGAAGTTTGGGAAATTTTAGGCTAATGAATTCAATTAGATCAACTGGACTTGAAATGTAGTTCTTGAAGACGTTTCGCTAGTCATCCGACTGGCTTTCTCAATTCAGAATGACTTGTACAAGAATCTGTGGCAATTATGTACCCTGGAAATCCCAATTAGCATAATCACAGCCAGGTGTTAAGGGTGTGATTAGATAGTGGCTAAGAGGTGTTATAGGAACGCCCAGAGTAGGTGTTAAAACAGCATTGTACATGCAGACAGTTGGTGTCGAACCCCCACCTCTATTTAGGGTTGGTTTTTATTTTCACATAAATGGCCTCCTTAACACCTCTCTTGAACCAGTCACGTTCCTTGCCAGTAGTAACATTACCTCTTCAAAGGTATGTCCTTTATCCTTAAGATGAGATACACGGCTGAGTCCTGACCCGAGGAATTGGCTCTTCTGTGCTGGGCCATACGTTGATGCAGTTGTGTTTGGTTCTCCCCCACATACAAATCAGAGCATTCTTCATGCACTGCACCGCATATATGATGTCGCTTTTCTTGTGTTTTGGTATTGGGCTTTTGGATGTACCAATTGCTGCCTAGTGTGTTGTTCGGTTTAAAGCAGACAGGGATACGATGTTTTTTTGAAAATCTTCTTAATTTCTCAGAGACCCCTGCTACATATGGGATGACCATGTTCTTCCTCCTGTCTTGCTTTTCCCCTTCACTGTTGGTATTTGTGTTCTTTTCTTTCCTTCTACTTCTTTTGACAAAGGCATCCAGAACTCTCAGGATTTCACCAACAAGATTGAAGATATAGTACTCGGTGTAGAAGAAACTATGGTGTCCTATGATGTGACTTCTCTCTTCACTTGTATACCCACCAAGGAGGCTGTTGACATGGTGAGAAAACGGCTGGGCAAAGACAGCACTCTTACCAGCAGAACTGATCTCAACCAGAACAGGTGTGTTCCTTGTGGACTTGTGCCTGAATACCACCTATTTCAAATACAGGGATAAGTTCTATAAGCAAAAACATGGATGTGCTATGGGATCTCCAGTTTCACCTATTGTGGCCAACCTTTACATGGAGGAGGTAGAAACACAGGCGCTTAATACCTTTAAGGGCATAGCACCCAGCCACTGGTTCAGATATGTGATGACACTGGGTTAAAATCCACCAGAAGGAAGTACAAGCTTTCAAGAACACATTAATGCGGTGGACCAAAACATTAAATTCACAAGGGAAGAGTACAAAACAACAAACTGGCTTTCTTGGACTGCTTGGTAGAAGTTAAGGAAAATGGTAAACTGGAAGTAGAGGTTTACAGAAAACCAACACACACAGATCAGTATTTGATGTTTGACTCCCACCACACCTTTAGATCACAAGCTGGGTGTCATCAGAACCCTGCAACACAGAGCCGAGAACATCCCCACTAGCACAGAGGCGAAGGCTAAAGAAAGAAACATCTCAGAGGGACCCTTAAAACTTGTGGATATCCAGACTGGGCCTTTGTCAAAAGAAGTAGAAGGAAAGAAAAGAACACAAATACCAACAGTGAAGGGGAAAAGCAAGACAGGAGGAAGAACATGGTCATCGCATATGTAGCAGGGGTCTCTGAGAAATTAAGAAGAATTTTCAAAAAACATCGTATCCCTGTCTGCTTTAAACCGAACAACACACTGAGGCAGCAATTGGTACATCGAAAGACCCAATACCAAAACACAAGAAAAGCGCACTAATATGCAGTGAGTGCAGTGAAGAATGCTCTGATTGTATGTGGGGGAGACCAAAAGCAACTGCATCAACGTATGGCCCAGCACAGAAGAGCCAATTCCTCGGGTCAGGACTCAGCCGTGTATCTGCACTCTTAAGGATAAAGGACATACCTTTGAAGATTGTAATGTTAACATACTGGCGAAGGAACGTGACTGGTTCAAGAGAGGTGTTAGGAGGCCATTATGTGAAAATAAAGAAACCAAGCCTAAATAGAGGTGGGGGGGTTCGACACCAACTGTCTGCCATGTAAATGCTGTTTTAAACACCTTACTCTGGGCGTTCCTATAACACCTCTTAGCCACTATCAATCACACCCTTAAAACCGGCTGTGATATGCTATTGGGATTTTCCAGGGTACATAATTGCCACAGATCTTGTACAAGTCATTCTGATTGAGAAAGCCAGTCGGAGACTAGCGAAACGTCTTCAAGAACTACATTTCAAGTCCAGTTGATCTAATTGAATACAACAGATATACCATGAATGGATGAATGAGAACCTTCACAAGATTAGGCTAATGAAGTATTTTTTGTTGTACAATTGGCTTCAAATAGTATGGAATGTGAGATATATTCAAACTGTGTTTTTTAGTACTTGGTCTCCTAAATACAAACCAAAAGCATTTTATATTCCTGCTATCTGTCTCTCTACTTTACCAGATAGTGTGCAAAAATATAGGATACAGAAAGGACAATTGACTGAAATACTGTTGAAATAGTAATAGTAATTAGTAATTATTAAGGTTGAATAAGACATACGTCATCAAGTCCAACCTAACCTATTTTTTTTTATTTTTTTTTTTGTTTCCTTGGCCTGGGTTCTTTGTTCTATGTTTTTGCATATAAGCAAATGTATTCTTTCTTCATTGACATCCACTTTTTGATTTTTCACATTAAAATACCATGCTCCCTTAACCATGTTCATTTTCACTATTCCTTTATGATGTGTATTATTGGATTGCTTCAACTGCTTTGGCATGCTTGCAGTCTGTGCAAGCATAATTTTACGCCAGAAAATCCCTAAATCCGAGTACTACCAACCCAATCAGATAGTAGAACAAATTTACCTATATGATCTATATACATTTTCCATATAGATCATTCCCCCATCTTTGAATTCCCCATATATGCACCCTAAAACATTGCTCTCTGGGTAATTTCTATGAGGAGGTGTTAAAGATTTGCTAATCCTGTGGCAAACAGTTCACTGCTTCTTTGTTCTTACATATTCTTTCTTGCTTTTTTCCTTATTATTAGACATGGATCGAGTTTTGCAGTGAAGTTGATATTGCTGCAAAAAAAATTTGCTGCGAAACTGGCAAAAATTTGTCGATTTCACCATCACAAAACATTTACAATACCACAATGCTACAGGATAATTACATGCTAATTAGCATGAGGGACAACCAATAAGGATATTATTTTTGTGCCAGCCCTCTGTCTATAAAAAAAATGCTATTCCCACTCCCAGCAGCCATTTATCAATGTGTTGCAATGTGTTGAGAGAGATTACAGTTTGAGAGTTGGGGAAAACATACAATACTGTATATCTTAATAGCCAGCCTGCCAGCCACTCCAGCTGGCAGCTTGACAGTCATTGCTTGCAAATATTTTTTTTATTGTTTGCCCATTAGTTCCTATGCCTTTTCCCCTCTTCCTATCTAATAGTACACTATTATATGGAAGTGGTTTTGTCCATTTCTACTGGTCGTCTATCTGGTGTCTAATTTTAGCTGGTGGAGATTTACCAAAGCAAAAAAATCTTTTGGGAACCAGATTCTCCACTCTGAAAATTCATTGAAATTTAATCAAGTAATAATGTTTTCTCCTGGAACAAAAAGAAAACTTGTAGGTCTCAAAATTCTATTCATTTAACCTTTTCTCAGAGTATTTTTGAAATCTAGGCCATGCCCCCAGTGATATTCTATAAAAGGAAAAAAGAAAGATTATCGAAGAGTGAGAACAATGAAGTCTTTTTCCGGACAGTCGCATGTGGGGAAGGTTAAAGAGTAGATGGGTAACTTTTAACAAAATAATCATTCATTTACCTAATATTGTTCATTAAAAGAATGCAAAAGGAAACTACAAAAGAATATTTAGCGCACTTTACACACACAACTCCTCTAATGAGATGTTGATACTACCCAAAGTTTCACTGCTGGTTAGCTTAGGGTGCATCTTTTGGCTGTACTTTTATGTTGACAAAGTCCTAATATAGAAAACCTCTTTGTGTTAGCACGGTGTAAAATATAAGAAAAGAAAAATGATACTAATGCACATATTAAAAAAAACAAAAGATAAACAAATAAACCCACTCTGTTATTTACATAAATAGACCTGGCATGCAAAAAATGTCCTAAAAAGGCATTTTTCTAAGTAAAAGATAATTAAAACTACAATAAAACCAAATTTGTGGAGAGTAATACATTCCGATAGTAAAAATCTATACATAACCTCAAGGGTGAAAGAGATTTTAAATGAAGCTATAGATTTCATCTTCTGGGGTTTCAGCAATAATTATCATTGTTTTATACAGGCTTTGTTTTGCATGGTTCATATTGCCAAACGTGGGGGCGAAATGGGAAGGAGAAAAAAACTGAGAAAAAAATAAAATGAAGAGAGAGAATTCATTGGTTTCATAGTAGAATACTGAGTTCATGGCGCACATCCAGTCTTTATAGAACAAGTGTTTATTAAAAGAAAACATGTCGTTTCGGTGTGTGTGGTCACACCTTCATACGACAAAACTTCATTGGTTTCCTTATTTATTTAAATACTTATCACTCGAACTATACATAGCTTTTGAGTGATAAGTTTGTTTATTTGTGAATTGAATACAGCTATGTATAGTTTGAAGCAGTAACTTATGCCTTGTGATCTTGATTTTGCAGTTTTCAGTGGCGTCAGCAGTGAATATGGTGAACACCAGAATAGAGGACAAAAGCATCAAACTTAGTCCATCATTTTACCATTGTGACTTTTGTAGAGGATATGATTCCTCACAAAAAAGTAACAAGGAGTAAACAGTATACTGTACCATAGAACAGATTTGTTTGTGTGTACCTCTTTCATTAGGTCAAGGTGTGAAATAGAATTACTCTGCCCCATTACAATCCAAAACAGTCTATTCTAACCTCTAACATAAAAACACACCCAAAAAATGTTTCTTTAATGAAAACAATCCTTAGCTGGAAGTACTGAATTTGCTAGACTTAATATTCTCTGATGGGTTGTAGAATGTGTGTGTTTTGAAAATAGAAGATAAGTCCTTAACTAAGCTAATTTTCTTTATTTCCACAACAATCACAGACTGTAGAGAGAAAAGCACATTTGTGTATTAACACACACGCAGTCCTTACAACTTTTGTAGTTAACCCATAAGCATCTTACCTCATGAAGCATCACTAAAGGGAAAATACATAGTATGACTTCCTTTTTTGAAAGGAAAAGTAAAGGCTGCTGTTTTTCATGTTAAATGGAATCCTTATCTATCCTTTATTAGTAGGAGAACTGGTACGGTTTCAGCTCCTTATCAAATTCAATCCCCCAGCTATGTGGGTTCAATTATATAAGCAGTGCCACTCCTGTCCCCTGAGTATGACATTACCCACGTAATGCAACACTAACATGCCAAATTGTAAACTTAAAGGTTATGCTTGTGGTAAGTAAAGGTGGTCATACACGGTCCAATATCTTTCCGATCGGATTTGCAATCACCAAAACAATCGAAAATCCATTGGAAGAGCCTATCGAATATCCCTACCTTGCAACGATCTTCCATAGATTTCAGCTTAAAAACAACGGAAGGTCTGGTTTGGTAGATGGGGTCGAACAGTATATATTGTAAAAAGCTTGTTATGGTTAGCATCACTGTTAGTTAATAAAAGTATCAACTTTACATCACTAAAATGCTGCATCTTTATCAACATCTCTTAACTATTTAAATCAAAAGAAAATGTGTAAGCTTTGCTAGAACCAGGGAACTACTGTGTATTTCAGATATTCTGCATAGCTTCTAGGTGAAAATAAGTACAACGCATGCTATCACTTTGGCAGCATATTTTTATATTCACAATGAGAAGGTCAGCAGCAGTGATGTGTTATATACTAGTGTTAAATTTCATGTCCACAGATCTCTTAGCTGGTATATCAGAGGGGAGGCACTTCAAGGTGCATTGTAATGAAAACAAAGTGACAGCTGGATGGATGTAAAATGAATGCTAAATGATAAACGTTAGGTTAGAATGTAAAGTGATGTCCTGATCCACATAGTTCTCAGTTTATTATTTCTAGCGACAATAGTGATGAACATTCCCTGTTCCTTGTCTCCTGCTTTTCATTTCATCTACCTCCCTTCTTCTGTCACTGTTTTAAAATGCACTTTAAGGCATCTGTTATATCTATAACAGATCTATAATAAGATGGCCAACAGTTCTAGTTAAATTACCTTAAATTATTTTAGCAGGATGTATGGCAAGTTTACATATTTGAATCTGTAACGTCTAAAACTAGAGCATAAGTCCAAAGCCCACCAGAGAAAAACACATAGAACATAGGTACTTTTAAAAACTTAAGGGGAACTGTGGTCCAAAAATGCTTTAGGAAAATTGAGGTAAATTGATAGGAATTGCTCCCTGAGAATTTAGCAATTTATTTTAATTGTTTATTTGCATAGTTTTGAAGATATTTACATTTTTGTGTGTGATATGGCAGCAGCATCACCAGGTCCCCTGCACTTCCTGCTTCTGCTCTGAAAATGTCAGTCAATCTGTCCTGTCTCCTCCTCCCCTTTGCAGCCGCCCTGGTCCCTCCCACTCATGGACCCCAGGTCCCCCCCGTTGCAGGTCCCCCATGGACCATTATCTTACAGCCCCATGTGGCCCCGCCCACTCACAGGTGTCTAAGCCCACCACTCGTGGGTGCCTAAGCCCTGCCCACTCGTGGGTGCCGTGGGTTACTCAGACCCCCCCCTACAGAAAACTCTGTGGAATCTGCCTCTTCAGGCAGAGTGAGAACTCTGCCTGAAAAGGCTGTTTTCACACAGTGAAAGAGAAGGGCTGTAGATTCCCTTACTTCTCTGTCAGGACTTCCCACAGCAGAGAGGAGGAGGGACTTCCTGTCTCCCTCATAGACTGAGGGAGTCTGAGGCTGTGCTCGCTGGCGGCATGTGCAGGAGAAGCTTTAGGAATGTCACAAGTCAGCCTCCCACCCATTAACTTTCTGATCAGTGATTCTTCATACTTGGGCTGTGGAGCACATAGAGAGGGGTTTAATGGCTTGTTTTAAAGGTAGGACATGTAACTTTTTTGGAGACCACAGTTCCCCTTTAAACTATTGTAGGAATAGAATGGAAGCACCAAAAAAAAAAAAAAAAAACATTAAAAGTAGCTGACTAGTTACTATTTAGGCTGTGTTTCACTGCTGGCTGGAAAATAAACTGCAAAACAGCAGTCTCAGTTATCCCACCCCTCCCGCATCTCGCGGGAGTCTCCCTCATTCTGGGGTGGTCTCCCGCACTCCTGCGAGACAATCCCAGTCTCCCGTGACCGAGAGAAGACTCCAGTCTTCTCCCGGTCTCGCCCCCTTTTATTGGCCAAGCTCCCAGAATGCCCTAACCCTGCCTCCTCCACCCCTAGACATGAGCCCCACACCACACACCCTTCCCCACCCTGCCTGGAAGCTTATAACGGCAGGGTGGGATTTCTGCAGTCTTATCAGGGGCTTCTAGATAGTGCAACTACCAGGGGAGCAGGCCCGAGCCAGGGGGCCCCATCTTTATTCATATGACAAGATACAGTCTCCCTCCAGAAAACCACTGCTGCAGCCAGTGAGGGGGGGCCCCTTTGTAGTTTTGCTGGGGAGCCCAGTGAGTCCTAGGTATGCACTGGGTGCTTCTAATTAGTGTAGAGATATCGTATAGAAAATACTGCAGAGACATTGAATACAATGCAATAGAGGACAGGACTTATACCAATATTTTCACAGATATTTCCACTCAGTTCAGTCATCAGAAAACAACATGTGTGCACATTTTGGCCAGAAAGTACAAAAGAAAACAAAAATTTGGGAGGTCCATAACAACCACTTTTACCTACATATATTTTCTGTATTTTAAAACAATTAATCAATTTTCCTCTAATAAAAACCCTGTGCGTCTGTGTTCCGTGTCTTTCCCTTACGCCGTGTGTCACTTGACGCCCAGAGTAAGGTGTTAAAACAGCATTGTACATGGCAGACAGTTGGAAGCCTCTATCCACAGTAATAAGGTATCACAGAGTGAGGCAGAACAACTTCGCCTTAAGGTATCTGCAGCCTTAGCCAGTGCTAAAACTCCTTCATCTAACCTGACTACACAGGAAAGAAGAGCCTTAACATCCCTCAAGAAAGATTCCAGTCTTACCATTCTACCGGCAGATAAAGGAAGATGCACAGTGGTACTCAACACCTCAGACTACCATGATAAGGTGACCATGCTCCTGGCCGATAACAACACATATGAGGCTTTAACAAGGGATCCCACCAGCCGTTACAAGAAAAGAGTCATAGACTTACTACAACAGCTTCAAAAGGATAAAGCCATTGACCGAGCAATGTATCATCGCCTCTACCCTGGTGAGGCACATCCATGCATATATGGACTCCCAAAGATACATAAGGAAGGGGCCCCACTAAGACCTATAGTCAGCAGCATCAACTCTGTAACATACAAGGTGGCAAAATATCTAGCTAACATCTTAGGACCTTTGGTGGGAAGTTCTAAGCATCACATCCAGAACTCTCAGGATTTCACCAACAAGATTGAAGATATAGTACTCGGTGTAGAAGAAACTATGGTGTCCTATGATGTGACTTCTCTCTTCACTTGTATACCCACCAAGGAGGCTGTTGACATGGTGAGAAAACGGCTGGGCAAAGACAGCACTCTTACCAGCAGAACTGATCTCAACCCAGAACAGGTGTGTTCCTTGTTGGACTGGTGCCTGAATACCACCTATTTCAAATACAGGGATAAGTTCTATAAGCAAAAACATGGATGTGCTATGGGATCTCCAGTTTCACCTATTGTGGCCAACCTTTACATGGAGGAGGTAGAAACACAGGCGCTTAATACCTTTAAGGGCATAGCACCCAGCCACTGGTTCAGATATGTTGATGACACCTGGGTTAAAATCCACCAGAAGGAAGTACAAGCTTTCACAGAACACATTAATGCGGTGGACCAAAACATTAAATTCACAAGGGAAGAGGTACAAAACAACAAACTGGCTTTCTTGGACTGCTTGGTAGAAGTTAAGGAAAATGGTAAACTGGAAGTAGAGGTTTACAGAAAACCAACACACACAGATCAGTATTTGATGTTTGACTCCCACCACCCTTTAGATCACAAGCTGGGTGTCATCAGAACCCTGCAACACAGAGCCGAGAACATCCCCACTAGCACAGAGGCGAAGGCTAAAGAAATGAAACATCTCAGAGGAGCCCTTAAAACTTGTGGATATCCAGACTGGGCCTTTGTCAAAAGAAGTAGAAGGAAAAAAAAGAACACAAATACCAACAGTGAAGGGGAAAAGCAAGACAGGAGGAAGAACATGGTCATCCCATATGTAGCAGGGGTCTCTGAGAAATTAAGAAGAATTTTCAAAAAACATCGTATCCCTGTCTGCTTTAAACCGAACAACACACTGAGGCAGCAATTGGTACATCCGAAAGACCCAATACCAAAACACAAGAAAAGCGACATCATATATGCAGTGCAGTGCAGTGAAGAATGCTCTGATTTGTATGTGGGGGAGACCAAACAGCAACTGCATCAACGTATGGCCCAGCACAGAAGAGCCAATTCCTCGGGTCAGGACTCAGCCGTGTATCTGCATCTTAAGGATAAAGGACATACCTTTGAAGATTGTAATGTTAACATACTGGCGAAGGAACGTGACTGGTTCAAGAGAGGTGTTAAGGAGGCCATTTATGTGAAAATAAAGAAACCAAGCCTAAATAGAGGTGGGGGGGTTCGACACCGTCTGTCTGCCATGTACAATGCTGTTTTAACACCTTACTCTGGGCGTTCCTATAACACCTCTTAGCCACTATCCAATCATGCCCTTAACACCTGGCTGTGATATGCTAATTGGGATTTTCCAGGGTACATAATTGCCACAGATTCTTGTACAAGTCATTCTGAATTGAGAAAGCCAGTCGGATGACTAGCGAAACGTCTTCAAGAACTACATTTCAAGTCCAGTTGATCTAATTGAATACAACAGATATACCATGACCTGGATGAATGAGAACCTTCACAAGCATTAGGCTAATGAAGTATTTTTTGCTTGTACAATTGGCTTCAAATAGTATGGAAGTGAGGATATATTCAAACTGTGTTTTTTAGTACTTGGTCTCCTAAATACAAACCAAAAGCATCTTTTATATTCCTGCTATCTGTCTCTCTACTTTACCAGATAGTGTGCAAAAATATAGGATACAGAAAGGACAATTGACCTGAAATACTGTTGAAATAGTAATAGTAATTAGTAATTATTAAGGTTGAATAAAGACATACGTCCATCAAGTCCAACCTAACCTATTTTTTTTTTATTTTTTTTTTTTGTTTCCTTGGCCTGGGTTCTTTGTTCTATGTTTTTGCATATAAGCAAATGTATTCTTTTCTTCATTGACATCCACTTTTTGCATCTTTTCACCATTAAAATACCATGCTCCCTTTAACCATGTTCATTTTCACTATTCCTTTATGATGTGTATTATTGGATTGCTTTCAACTGCTTTGGCATGCTTGCAGTCTGTGCAAGCATAATTTTACGCCAGATTAAATCCCTAAATCCGAGTACTACCAACCCAATCAGATAGAACAAATTTACCTATATGATCTATATACATTTTTCCATATAGATCATTCCCCCATCTTTGAATTCCCCATATATTGCACCCATAAACATTGCTCTCTGGGTAATTTCTATGAGGAGGTGTTAAAGATTTGCTAATCCTGTGGCAAACAGTTCACTGCTTCTTTGTTCTTACAATATTCTTTCCTTGCTTTTTTCCTTATTATTAGACATGGATCGAGTTTTGCAGTGAAGTTGATATTGCTGCAAAAAAAATTTGCTGCGAAACTGGCAAAAATTTGTCGATTTCACCATCACAAAACATTTACAATACCACAATGCTACAGGATAATTACATGCTAATTAGCATGATTGGGACAACCAATCAAGGATATTTTATTTTGTGCCAGCCCTCTGTCTATAAAAAAAATGCTATTCCCACTCCCAGCAGCCATTTATCAATGTGTTGCAATGTGTTAGAGAGAGATTACAGTTTGAGAGTTGGGAGAAACATACAATACTGTATATCTTTCAATAGCCAGCCTGCCAGCCACTCCAGCTGGCAGCTTGACAGTCATTGCTTGCAAATATTTTTTTTTATTGTTTGCCCATTAGTTCCCTATGCCTTTTCCCCCTCTTCCTATCTAATATGTACACTATTATTATGGGAAGTGGTTTTGTCCATTTCTACTGGTCGTCTAATCTGGTTGTCTAATTTTAGCTGGTGAGATTTACCAAAGCAAAAAAATCTTTTGGGAACCAAAGATTCTCCCACTCTGAAAATTCATTGAAATTTAATCAAGTAATAATGTTTTCTCCTGGAACAAAAAGAAACTTGTAGGTCTCAAAATTCTATTCATTAAACCTTTTCTCAGAGTATTTTTGTAAATCTAGGCCATGCCCCCAGTGATATTCTATAAAAGGAAAAAAGAAAGATTATCGAAGAGTGAGAACAATGAAGTCTTTTTCCGGACAGTCTGCATGTGGGGAATGGTTAAAGAGTAGATGGGTAACTTTATAACAAAATAATCATTCATTTACCTAATATTGTTCATTAAAGAAATGCAAAAGGAAACTACAAAAGACTATTTAGCGCACTTTACACACACACCTCCTCTAATGAGATGTTGATCTAACCCAAAGTTTCACTGCTGGTTAGCCTTAGGGTGCATACTTTTGGCTGTACTTTTATGTTGACAAAGTCCTAATATAGAAAACCTCTTTGTGTAAGCACGGTGTAAAATATAAGAAAAGAAAAATGATACTAATGCACATATTAAAAAACACAAAAGATCAACAAAATAAACCCACTCTGTTATTTACATAAAATAGACCTGGCATGCAAAAAATGTCCTAAAAAGGCATTTTTCTAAGTAAAAGATAATTAAAACTACAATAAAACCAAATTTGTGGAGAGTAATACATTCCGATAGTAAAAATCTCATACATAACCTCAAGGGTGAAAGAGATTTTAAATGAAGCTATAGATTTCATCTTCTGGGGTTTCAGCAATAATAATATCATTGTTTTATAGTCAGGCTTTGTTTTGCATGGTTCATATTG
This sequence comes from Hymenochirus boettgeri, assembly GCA_019447015.1. Lineage (NCBI taxonomy): Eukaryota > Metazoa > Chordata > Amphibia > Anura > Pipidae > Hymenochirus > Hymenochirus boettgeri. The sequence goes on along the minus strand of CM033470.1, from coordinate 213,000,426 downwards.
CCAAACGTGGGGGCGAAATGGGAAGGAGAAAAAAACTGAGAAACAAAATAAAATGAAGAGAGAGAATTCATTGGTTTCATAGTAGAATACTGAGTTCATGGCGCACATCCAGTCTTTATAGAACAAGTGTTTATTAAAAGAAAACATGTCGTTTCGGTGTGTGTGTGTCACACCTTCATACGACAAAACATTCATTGGTTTCCTTATTTATTTAAATACTTATCACTCGAACTATACATAGCTTTTGAGTGATAAGTCTTGTTTATTTGTGAATTGAATACAGCTATGTATAGTTTGAAGCAGTAACCTTATGCCTTGTGATCTTGATTTTGCAGTTTTCAGTGGCGTCAGCAGTGAATATGGTGAACACCAGAATAGAGGACAAAAGCATCAAACTTAGTCCATCATTTTACCATTGTGACTTTTCTGTAGAGGATAATGATCTCCTCACAAAAAAGTATACAAGGAGTAAACAGTATACTGTACCATAGAACAGATTTGTCTTGTGTGATACCTCTTTCATTAGGTCAAGGTGTGAAATAGAATTACTCTGCCCCATTACATTCCAAAACAGTCTATTCTAACCTCTAACATAAAAACACACCCTAAATAAATGTTTCTTTCAATGAAAACAATCCTTAGCTGGAAGTACTGAATTTGCTTAGACTATAATATTCTCTGATGGGTTGTAGAATGTGTGTGTTTCTCTGAAAATAGAAGATAAGTCCTTAACTAAGCTAATTTTCTTTATTTCCACAACAATCACAGACTGTAGAGAGAAAAGCACATTTGTGTATTTTAACACACATCGCAATCCTTACAATCTTTTGTAGTTAACCCATAAGCATCTTACCTCATGAAGCATCACTAAAGGGGAAAATACATAGTATGACTTCCTTTTTTGAAAGGAAAAGTAAAGGCTGCTGTTTTTCATGTTAAATGGAATCCTTATCTATCCTTTATTAGTAGGAGAACTGGTACGGTTTCAGCTCCTTATCAAATTCAATCCCCCCAGCTATGTGGGTTCAATTATATAAGCAGTGCCACTCCTGTCCCCACTGAGTATGACATTACCCACGTAATGCAACACTTATTTTATTTTTTAACATGCCAAATTGTACAACTTAAAGGTTATTGCTTGGTGTAAGTAAAGGTGGGCATACACGGTCCAATATTCTTCCGATCGGATTTGCAATCACCCAAAACAATCGAAAATCCATTCGGAAGAGCCTATCGAATATCCCTACCTTGCCCCAACGATCTTCCATAGATTTCAGCTTAAAAACAACGGAAGGTCTGGTTCTGGTAGATGGGGTCGAACAGTATATATTGTAAAAAGCTTGTTATGGTAAGCATCACTGTTAGTTAATAAAAGTATCAACTTTACATCACTAAAATGCTGCATCTTTATCAACATCTCTTATACTATTTTAAATCAAAAGAAAATGTGTAATGCTTTGCTAGAACCAGGGAACTACTGTGTATTCCAGATATTCTGCATAGCTTCTAGGTGAAAATAAGTACAACGCATGCTATCACTTTGGCAGCATATTTTTTATATTCACAATGAGAAGGTCAGCAGTGATGTGTTATTATACTAGTTTGTTAAATTTCATGTCCACAGATCTCTTAGCTGGTATATCAGAGGGGAGGCACTTCAAGGTGCATTGTAATGAAAACAAAGTGACAGCTGGAATGGATGTAAAATGAATGCTAAATGATAAAATGTCTAGGTTAGAATGTAAAGTGCTATGTCCTGATCCACATAGTTCTCAGTTTATTATTTCTAGCGACAATAGTGATGAACATTCCCTGTTCCTTGTCTCCTGCTTTTCATTTCATCTACCTCCCTTCTTCTGTCACTGTTTTAAAATGCACTTTAAGGCATCTGTTATATCTATAACAGATCTATAATAAGATGGCCAACAGTTCTAGTTAAATTACCTTAAATTATTTCCTAGCCAGCATGTATGGCAAGTTTACATATTTGAATCTGTAACGTCTAAAACTAGAGCATAAGTCCACTAGCCCACCAGAGAAAACACATAGAACATAGGTACTTTTAAAAACTTAAAGGGGAACTGTGGTCCAAAAATGACTTTAGGAAAATTGAGGTAAATTGATAGGAATTGCTCCCCTGAGAATTTAGCAATTTATTTTAATTGTTTATTTTGCATAGTTTTGAAGATATTTACATTTTTGTGTGTGATATGGCAGCAGCATCACCAGGTCCCCTGCACTTCCTGCTTCCTGCTCTGAAAATGTCAGTCAATCTGTCCTGTGTCTCCTCCTCCCCTTTGCAGCCCCCCTGGTCCCTCCCACTCATGGACCCCATGGTCCCCCCAGTTGCAGGTCCCCCATGGTCCATTATCTTACAGCCCCATGTGGCCCCGCCTACTCACAGGTGTCTAAGCCCCACCCACTCGTGGGTGCCTAAGCCCCGCCCACTCGTGGGTGCCGTGGGTTACTCAGACCCCCCCCTACAGAAAACTCTGTGGAATCTGCCTCTTCAGGCAGAGTGAGAACTCTGCCTGAAAAGGCTGTTTTCACACAGTGAAAGAGAAGGGCTGTAGATTCCCTTACCTTCTCTGTCAGGACTTCCCACAGCAGAGAGGAGGAGGGACTTCCTGTCTCCCTCATAGACTGAGGGAGTCTGAGGCTGTGCTCGCTGGCGGCACTGTGCAGGAGAAGCTTTAGGAATGTCACAAGTCAGCCTCCCACCCATTAACTTTCTGATCAGTGATTTCTTCATATCTTGGGCTGTGGAGCACATAGAGAGGTGGTTAATGGCTTGTTTTAAAGGTAGGACATGTAACTTGTTTGGAGACCACAGTTCCCCTTTAAACTATTCTAGGAATAGAATGGAAGCACCAAAAAAAAAAAAAAAAAAACATTAAAAGTAGCTGACTAGTTACTATTTAGGCTGTGTTTCACTGCTGTGTTTTCCCACCCCTCCCGCATCTCGCGGGAGTCTCCCTCATTCTGGGGTGGTCTCCCGCACTCCTGCGAGACAATCCCAGTCTCCCGTGACCGAGAGAAGACTCCAGTCTTCTCCCCGGTCTCGCCCCCTTTTATTGGCCAAGCTCCCAGAATGCCCTAACCCTGCCTCCCTCCACCCCTAGACATGAGCCCCACACCACACACCCTTCCCCACCCTGCCTGGAAGCTTATAACGGCAGGGTGGGATTTCTGCAGTCTTATCAGGGGCTTCTAGATAGTGCAACTACCAGGGGAGCAGGCCCGAGCCAGGGGGCCCCATCTTATTATTCATATGACAGATACAGTCTCCCTCCAGAAAACCACTGCTGCAGCAGTGAGGGGGGGCCCCTTTGTAGTTTTGCTGGGGAGCCCAGTGAGTCCCAGGTATGCCACTGGGTGCTTCTATATTAGTGTAGAGATATCTGTATAGAAAATACTGCAGAGACATTGAATACAATGCAATAGAGGACAGGACTTATACCAATATTTTCACAGATATTTCCACTCAGTCGACCAGTCATCAGAAAACAACATTGTGCACATTTTGGCCAGAAAGTACAAAAGAAAACAAAAATTTGGGAGGTCCATAACAACAACTTTTACCTACATATATTTATTCTGTATTTAAACAATTAATCAATATATCCTATATAATAAAACCCTGTGCGTCCCTGTGTCCGTGTGTGTGTGTCACTGCAGTTCCTATGGACTCACCACTAGAGGGAGAGGCTTTGCAGTTCCTATTGACTCACCACTAGAGGGAGAGTCTCTGCATTTCCTATTGACTTACCACTAGAGGGAGAGACACAGAAAACGCACGGAGGGAGAACAGGAATTTAACAGACTGCAGGTAAATTTGCTTGGGACAGAGGGGGGCCCCTGGATTTGGGACAGATGGGCCCCTGGGACAAAGAGGGGCCCCTGGATTTGGGACAGAAGGGGGCCCCTGGATTTGGGACAGAGGGGGTCCCCTGGATTTGGGACAAAGGGGGGCTTGATTGGGACAGAGGGGGGACACTGGATTTGGGACAGAGGGGGCCCTGGATTTGGGACAGACGGGGGACCCTGAATTTGGGACAGAAGGGGGGGCCCAGATTTGGGACAGAAGGGGGACCCTGGATTTGGAAACTAGGGGGGCCCGGATTTGGGACAGAGGGGAGGGGGGCCTGGATTCGGTACAGAGGGGGGCCCTGGATTTGGGACAGAGGGGGGGCCCTGGATTTGAGACAGAGAGGGGGCTGGATTTGGGACAGAGGGGGGCTTGATTTGGGACAGGGGGGGCCTGGATTTGGGACAGAGTGGGGTCTCTGGATTTAAAAGAGTGGGGAGCCCTGGCTTTGGGACAGAGGGGGGACTCTGGCCCTGGGACACTAAGAGGGGACACTAAGAGAGTACTCTGCCTTTGGGACATGGAGGAGGGCTATGGCTGTGGGACACTCTGGGCTTCTAGCGCCCATTATTGTAATGGGCTTAATGTCTAGTATATATATAAAATCACAATTTTGTGATTCTGTGTGTGTCACTCCAGTTCCTATGGCCTTACCACTAGAGGGAGATGATAAGATTGTCTCTGCAGTTCCTATTGACTCACCACTAGAGGGAGAAACACAGACAATACACACAGAGGCAGAATACAGCAATTGCACAGATCGCAGGTAATGTTGCTTGGGACAGAGGGAGGGACCCTGGATTTGGGACAGAGGGAGTGACCCTGGATTTGAGATGGGGGGGGTCTCAATTTGGCACAGAGGGGGGACCCTGGATTTGGGATAGAGGGGGGCCTGGATTTGGGACAGAGGGGGGCTGGATTTGGGATAGAGGGGGACCCTGGATTTGGGACGGGGGACCCTGGATTTGGGACAGAGGGGGGCTGGATTTGGGACAGAGGGGGACCTTGGATTTGAGACGGGAGGGACTCTGGATTTGGGACAGAGGGGAGGGCTGGATTTGGGACAGAGGGGAGATCCTGGATTTGGGACAGGGGGGACCCTGGATTGGGGACAGAGGGGGGACACTGGATTGGGGACAGAGGGGGTCCCTGGATTTGGGACAGAGGGGGGACCCTGGATTTGGGATGGGGGATCCTGGATTGGGACAGAGGGGGGCTGGATTGGGACAGAGGGGGGGCTGAATTTGGGACAGAGGGGGACCCTGGATTTGGACAGAGGGGGACCTTGGATTTGAGACGGGAGGGGACTCTGGATTTGGGACAGAGGGGAGGGCTGGATTTTGGACAGAGGGGAGTCGGATTTGGGACAGGGGGGACCCTGGATTGGGGACAGAGGGGGGACACTGGATTGGGGACAGAGGGGGTCCCTGGATTTGGGACAGAGGGGGGACCTGGATTTGGGATGGGGGGATCCTGGATTGGGACAGAGGGGGGCTGGATTGGGACAGAGGGGGGGCTGAATTTGGGACAGAGGGGGGACCCTGGATTTGGGACAGAGGGGGGCCCTGGATTTGGGACAGAGGGGGGACCCTGGATTTGAGACGGGGGACTCTGGATTTGGGACAGATGGGAGGGCTGGATTTGGGACAGAGGGGGGATCCTGGATTTGGGACAGGGGGGACCCTAGATTGGGGACAGAGGGGGGACACTGGATTGGGGACAGAGGGGGTCCCTGGATTTGGGACAGAGGGGGGACCCTGGATTTGGGAGATGGGGACCCTGGATTGGGACAAAGGGGGGCTTGATTGGGACAGAGGGGGGGCTGAATTTGGGAGAGAGGGGGACACTGGATTTGGGAAAGAGGGGGGCCCTGGATTTTGGACAGATGGGGGACCCTGGAAAACTAGGGAGGGCTGGATTTAGGACAGAAGGGGGACCCTGGATTTGGGACAGGGGGGGGCTGGATTTGGAACAGGGGGGGGCTGGATTTGGGACAGAGTGGCTAGATTTGGGACTGGGGGGGACCCTGGATTTGGGACAGAGAGGTTATCCTGGATTTGGGACAGAGGGGGGACTCTGGCCTTGGAGCACTAAGATGGAACTCTGTCCTTGGGACAAGGAGGAGGGGGGCTATGGCCTTGGGACACTAAGGGTACACCCTGGGCTTCTAGCGCCCATTATTGTAATGGGCTTAATGTCTAATTCACAATAATGTCACTCATCCAATTAACTGTGTGCTTTTTATTGCACATGAAAAGTGGATTGTGTTAATATACAACTAAACTGGAAATGCTGTTAAGCAGTACTAAAAAGTTCTGTTGATTTTGACTATAACTTGTTTTTGGTTGAAATACTGCAGATTCTCCTTTCTTGCTTTAGTTGTAAAACATTTAAAGTGCAAGTAGCCCCTTAACGAATTACATTATTGTAAATTGCACATAAATAGCATACTAGTTGAATACATAATTATGAGGGCACCATTTGGTGTTGGCTTCTAAGACATAAGTACTGCTTACCTGCTAATCTTACCTATTAAAAACATCAATTCAGAATGATGTTTCTATGTTTTAAAACCAGAACTGATCTACAGGTGGTGCTCTTGTTTTGCGTATAGCGTGTGTACTACATTAAACATCCAACATATATGGTGTGTACTCATTAAAGCTAAAAGTAAAGCAAGGTAAGCACATTTGTGATCCAATGTAATCACTCCTTTATCAGCATGTGTGTGGTAAAACGTCTCATCCTGATGCAAATGAACATTTTCTGTCAGTGTCAGTTATAGTAGTTTCTGATCCCAAATGTCTATTAGTCACTGTTGGCTCTCTGTACTGTAGTATAGGGAAAGGACCGTGATTGGTAGGTTTGTAGCAGACCCGAGCAATTTTCCCTATACTTAGTAATCTTACAGATTCCCTCTGTAATCTAGTAATATGGCATATGTGTACCCCTCCCACACACACATACACACCCACACACACACAAAAGATTCCTGATGAATATACCAATCAATATGCAAGACCTATTTTGAATTTAACAATTTTGTTGGGTATAATCATAACCTGCTGTCTGATCCAATCAAAATATTAGACAAAGGATAATTTAGGGACGAAATATAACACATACATACACGCCTGTGCAACAGGTCTTTTCGGAAAGTTAACCACCTAGAATAAATCCTTGCTCAAAGTGACTGAAAATGGCTAACTAACGTGGGATTTAGAAGCCACAACAGCTAATAGAAATATTCTTTATATATACCATATGGGAAGTACCATACACCACCTAGACATTAAGTATAGCCTACTTCAAAGGATAAAAGAGTGGAGGTTCTGTAACCATAAGTCAATGTCTAAAATGGTTTCCTGTAGACCCCAATCATTCCATTTGTAAAGGTCTGAATGTCAATCAACTTACTTTACAAATAATCTTCAAAAACTGCAGTCCACATTTTTTCCCCTAATACGTAATAGATTTCTCCTGCTAAGATTTTCGTCATCAAAAGGTAGCCTCCTGGTGACACATTTAATGAATCGTCTAACCAATACATCATGCCTGCCCTTTGTACTTCACCAACGAAAGAGCATGTTTCACAAAAACAATAGCAACAACTGTTTAATAGATGGAGAAATGTGAGAGGGCAGGATTAACGGGGTCACTGACATGCATGTTAGCAATATAGGCACTAATCATCACAAAGATTTCTTTTGACAGCTAAATTCAGCAACAGGAGACATGAAAGACATATAAGATACATAGGGACGATAGCTGCACATTTTCTAAATCCTTTCAGCAAGAAGTACATTTTTTATCATCTGCCATTAGTAAGGTCAAGCTTTGCACCTGAGGTTCAGTACCATTCTGCCAGTACATTATAGTGTAGCCTTCATACACACACAAACCGTCCATACATCCTGAGTTTATATTTCAAACTTGATTACCATAACCATAATTGCAAGTGTCCATTAAGGCATTCTATTTATCAGAGATGTGACTAGTGCTGAAAGCAGCCTCATAAAGAAAAATAGTCCCTCTTTGTCAAAAACCTGCTGCATTTATTACATGCTTATGCTGTAGCACAATGTCAAAAGTCGAGGTCATGCATGGGATCTTTTATCAAGAATTTACAAGGCCATTTAAGGCTTCTAGTGTTCCAGCAAACCTGATTCATGTTGGAAATTTTATATTTAAAAAACTTACAGATTTTAACAGCAATTGCAAACAAATTAGTCTGTCAAATCAAAATGTATATCATAACTGATAAATAATAATATGTAAATATCTTTGGCACTTCTACCCTTCCCTATATATCTGTATGTTACTCACTTAACTAGATTGTAAGCTGTAAGGGCCATGGACCTTTTTCACATGGTCCAACATTTGTATACTTTATTGCTCATACTTTCTTATGTATTTATTTAGATTTTCTGTCCCCCTTATATTACTTTTTGTATTCTACTACGTCCTTGTTATAACTAACAATATGCATAAATAAATGCTGTACAGATCCCAGTATCTGTGCAATTATTATTAATAAACCATGTGATCCCTACACATTGAGAGAAAGTAAGGACATTTCTGTCATTAGGCTCGTAGTTGAATTTTGTTGTGTCTGGTACACAATGACAAATAAAGAGTTATTACTATTAGTTGTTAAACATTTTTATACTGTTGCACACTAAAAAATTGTGACATTTTACACACCTGCGTTGTTAATGTTGTAATTAATCTAATTAACAAGATCTGAGAGCAGACCGAATCAGACCGAATTGCACGTACTGTGATCGGAGCATTTTACCACCTTCTGCAGGGCCATATTTTGAGACTTATTGTAATGCAATTATACACTTACAATATGTGTTTTTGCGGCATTTATCCCCATGCAGATGACTTATAAAATAAATTGCAGTGAAGTAAATGGAAGTGATAAGCGATGGAGAAAACTTATTGCACCATTATAAATATGCCCCTAGGTACCTCAGAAACACAAAGGTTTAAGAGCTATGGCCCACACTGCACCTACTTCCTATGAACGTTAATCACCATTTATAATCCATATAGTAAGTCTTGTTCACTAACGAGTTACAGTATTGTACAATCATGGAGGGCTGGAGATATTAGCAAATTCAGAATTTACAATTTAATCTTGTCTGAAAAGTCTTTTGATCGTAATGTTTCTTTTCATGCTTGAACATTTCCAATCTCCTCCAAGGCAATTCGTGTCTTTTACTTGTGTTCTCTTTGTACTTGCATGAATTCTTGCTGAGTTTGCCAGATGTTATGCTGAATGCTAAATGCACATTCAGGAAACACTATTTGAAAAGCCAGTTTTCTTAATATAACTTCTGATTGTTTTTATTTTTTTACTCATATTCAAAGCCACCAAAAGGTTAACAGAGAAGTGGATCTGGTTTTAAACCACTAACATGAATTAGATTTCCGGTTTACATGTTGCACTTAATTTAGATAAATATAGAAGTGTCCCACTCTAACACTATTGAGTTGATACCAGACATATTTATTGAAACAATGTCTGATATTTAAACAACGTTATGTCAATGTGACATAACTAACTGGGGATCTCTAGAGTCTAGACAATGGAATATTATTCCGTATGCAGGTGAAACACCTGTTACATAGAACATAGTTATTGAGGTTGAAGAAAGACATGTCCATCTTGTCCAACCTTGAATATTAGTTAGAGGTGATGGTCGAATATCAGGGCTACCTAAAATCTAGGATAACACGCTACATTCACTGTCCTGGCCTGTTCACTTGTAATTGAAAGTCTGTCACAAAAATGATCATGACAGACAGCTACCTCAACATCATTCAAATACTATGGGAACACCAGCGGGTTAATATCCTAGCGGCCACTATTACTTGTATTACAGACTTGCTGATTAAATTGATGAATTTTTGTGCACGAAGTATTCGCTATGACACTATTATAATTATCAGCCTCCTGCAAAGTCATGCTGGTGTCAGTGGAACGTTTGCTCTGACTGGATAATGGCAACGCCATGTTTGGCATTATTGACATTTATGTAGCCCTGCAGGGCAAAGATGAGCATGGGACTCCTTAAGGTGCCCCTAGATGGATCAATATTATTAGCCAATCGCAAAGGATAATTTCAATTGGCTGAAATTTTATTGAATTAGCCATTAACCATAATATTGCTATGTTTTTGGCCGCCATTGGTTACAATAACATGTTGTGTGCTGTGCTTCCCTTCCTCCTCGGTCATTTGCCCCTCTGGCTGCATCCCCCTCACTATCTCCAGGTCCCCCACTCCTGTCACCCTACTTCTCTTCTATTACAGGCTGCGCCCCCCCAAACACCACAAATGCCAACCCTGGTTACATATTACATAGTACAGACCAGTACACGAGTGGATAGCTCTTTGGTATGTCATATACAATCCAGTCCAGTAAGTACAGTGCTATTATGTTTACATATTATCCTAGTACAGAACAGTACATGGATTGCTAGCTCTTGGGTATGTTATATACAGTCTATTATAGTAAGTATAATGCTATTAGTATATTATAGTATTTGAGGTTGAATAAAGACATACATCCATCTAGTCCAACCAGTGGTGTAACTAAAAATCAATGGGCCCCCAGCACAACTATGATGGGGCCTCTATCAATACTTCATCCACAGTGGGTTTCTGGGAGGAGGCTATATCTGTCATAAACAGATGGGCCCCCCTTGGCTCCCGGGCCCATCTGTGGTTGCTCCCCTGGTTATTAAGCCCCTAAGTCCAACCTACTAAGCAATACCCAAATTTACTGTCTAGATGTCGAACCAGAGGAAGGCAAAAAACCCAGTATGAAGGGGAATCAGAAATATCCCTGCAACAATTGGAACTTTCAGGGAGATTCAATAAAAGTTCTTATCATTTAAATGGTGCTAATTTTGCCTTAACCAATCAGATGTTAGCTTTCAAATGTTACATAAGATCTGATTGGTTAGAGCAAAATTAGCACCATTTTAAGCGAAGAACTTTTATTGAATATCCCTGATTATTTATTAATACCAGTAACATACTCTTTGTTTTTAGAAACTCATCTAGATTTTTTTCAAAACTATCCAGTGAACCTGCCATCACCACGTCCAATGGAAGTGGAAGGCAGTTACATAGTTTTACAGTTCTCACAGTAAAAAAACCCTTCCTAAATTAAAGACTAAACTTCTTTTCTTCAATTCTTAAGGGATGTCCACATGTCCTCTCACATGTTCTATTGGTGAACAATGCCTCAGTTTATTGTGTGGCCAATTAATGTCTTTATCATATCCCTAAGAAAGCGCCTTTTCTTCCATGTGCATACTTGTAACTTATCCAATCTGTCTTCATATTCAAGCTCCCCCAGTATCCTTGTTAATTTAGTTGCCCTTCTCTGAACCCTTTAGATTTCCAAGATGTCCTTTTTATTCACAGGATTCCAAAACTGCGCTGCATATTCCAAATGTGGCCTTGCGAGTGCTCTGTAAATAGGGATAATAATATTGTTCTCCCTTGAATCCATACCTCTCTTTATACAAGATAACATCTTGCTGGTTCTGGCAGCGAATTATTTAACACAGAGCCATTTATAGTATAAGCAGCACGTTTTCAAGCCCAAAATACATCACCTTACATTATCAACACTGAATCTCATCTGCCACTATGCTGCCCATTTTGACAATCTATCCAGATCCACCTGCAACAATTGCACATCATCTGTAGCTTTTAATGGTCAACAAAGTTTTGTGTAATCCGCAAACACAGAGACGTTGTGCCAAATTATTAATAAACAACTACTCTCTGCATCTGAACCATAAACCAATTTCCTATCCATGTACAAATGTGCCACCCCAGCCCAACAGACCTTAGCTTATACATAAGTCACCTATGGGGGACTGTATCAAAAGCCTTTGCAAAATCCAAGTATACTACATCTACTGCTATGCCAGAGTCTAAATTTCTACTTCTACTTCTACTTCCTCATAAAAGCCAAGCAAGTTAGTTTAACAATATCTGTTCCTCATAAATCCAGGCTGATTACTATATGCTGATCAGTCCTTGAAACATACTTATACATAGAGTATCTTCCCCACCACTGAACTTACAGGTCAGTAATTACCCAGCTGTGAACGACTACCCTTTTTAAATATTGGAATTACATCAGCCTTTTTCCAATCCAGAGGCACACTTCCTAACTTGAGAGAATCTGAAAAATAAGAAACAATGGCCTGAAAATAGCTAAACTTAGTTTCCTAAGGACCCAAAAATGTATTTTATCCGGTCCAGGAGCTTTATTGATATTAACCTAATTAATTGTTTCAGAACCTCAATTAACCAAAGTGATAATGATACTGATAATTCTCAGTATCTTTATCTGTGAATATATCATCCCAGTTGATATGCTAGAGAGTTATTTTTATCCAGGAAAAATTTGCTTTCCTGAAATTAAAAGTCTTTGTTTTTAAAAGTCATTGTATTAGGTTTACATATTACCCCAGTACAGACCAATACCCCACACTGATTGTCTTGACCAATAGAAGGGGATGGGTGAGTTTGGAGGGGGACAAGTGCAACCTAAACTCTGCTTCTGCTCTCATCTCTCTCTCTTGAAGTAACACTTAAAATCAGTGCATTGTATATATAAGTTGATTGACAGCACACTTTAAAGCAGTGTATTGTACTCAAGGCTTCTTCTAGTCTACTTACTTCCCTTATTCGATCAGTTGCTTCATAGAAATCTGAAAATGTATGAATCATCCAAAAGCCAATGATAGAGAAATTACAGTTGGGACTAGAAAGGGAAAGTTTAAGTATAAACTTTGAACTTGGCTTTAAAGACCGCATTTTGAAAAGGGACTTTGTGTGTTTGTGCTGCAGGTTTTAAAACTCAATAATGTCAATGATGAGGATATTGTTGTTTTTTTACTTACCCTTTAAATATGTCACATGCATTAAAGGTAGGTCAGTTGGTGTGTGTGTACTCATATCAGGTTGGGGGATAAAATACTAACTTTTTTGATGATTGGTAAAAATGTGGTTACTCTGTAAATTTGGTTGCCATGGAAATGGAAGGGTGGGTCAGTAGGTGTGTGTACCTGGATCAGGTTGGAAGTTAAAAAAAAAAAACTTTTGATTATTGATCAAAATTAGTTTTTTTTTAACTTTAGTTACCCTTTACGTATGGCTGCCATAGTAATGGATGAGTAGATCAGTAGGTGTGTGTACCTGTGTCGGGTTGGGGGTTAAAAAAAATATATATTTTTTGATGATTGGTCAAAATTAGCTTTTTTTTAAACTTTAGTTACCCTTTAAGTATGGCTGCAACAGTAATGGAGGGGTAGGTCAGTAGGTGTGTTTACCTGTATCACGTTGGGGGTTAAAAAAACAAACTATTTTGATTATTGATTAAAATTTGCTTTTTTGACTTTAGTTACCCTTTAAGTATGGCTGCTACAGTAATGGATAAGTAGATCAGCAGGTGTGTGTACCTGGGTCTGGTTGAGGGGGTATGTCTTTTTTTGTGTTTACAACCATAAAACTATCTTTTATTGAGGAAATATCAAATTAGTTTTTTTGACTTTAGTTACCCTTTAAGTATGGCTGCCACAGTAATGGATAAGTAGATCAGTAGGTGTGTGTACCTGGGTCTGGTTGAGGGGTATGTCTTTTTTGTGTTTACAACCATAAAACTATCTTTTATTGAGGATAAATCTAAATTAGTTTTTTGACATTATTTACCCTTTAAGTATGGCTGCCTAAGGAATAAAGGGTAGGTCAGTAGGTGTGTGTACCCCTGTGAGGTAGGGTTGTATGTTGTATATGTATGACCATATAACTAACTTTTATTGATGATTGATCAAAATAAGTTTTTTGACTATAGTTACCCTTTAAGTATGGTTACCATGGGAATGAAAAGGTAGGTCAGTAGGTGGGTGTACCTGGGTCTGTGTGGGGGGTTGGGGGTATCACCGTTTGTATTTATGACCATGAAACAAACATCCACATTTGAGTATTGTTACCATTATAGTCTATGGGTTACCATTATAGTCTATGGGAAAAAATGTCCCGAAATTCGCCGATAACGCTGTAACGCTTCAGCGGATTCCTTAGCTAGTATATAGCACACTTCTCCTATACGTCTGTACCGAATTTCATGTCTCTAGCTCAAAAACTGTGGGCGGAGAGACAGTCCAAAAAAGCGGAAGAAGAAAAAGAAGAAGAAATAGAAAGAACAGGAATTTGGCTTTTTCAAGCCAAATTAAAGAGCATCTATAGTGGGAAAAGGAACTTTTTATTCTTTCTTTCCATGTGTTCTATAATTCCCCACAACTCCTAGAGTGTCTTCACTTTTTTCAGATTCCCTCTCTGTCCTGAGATACACAAGAATACGTGATTGCATTCCTCTACTCCTACTTGGACTGTCAATCAAATCCCTGTGACATGATCCTCCCTCCCTGCTCTGTAATAAACATAGAGATAAGAGCATTAGCAGGGGGAGAGAGGTAGCTTTGATGGTAGATATAAGGCTGCACTTGACCCCCCTTCTTGATAGACTTCACTGATGGGTCACAAAGTGAGAGATCGTAAACTGTAATGTTCTCCTTCTTCCGTGTCTCCAGAACAGCTTGCTTTCTATTGGCCACTCTGCGTGGGTGTGTTTTTCAGGATGTTGAACTTTTAACTCCTACTGCACATGAGAAGCTTGTCGGCAAGTCAGAGTTGAGACATGGAGGAGGTAACGGAGGGGGAAGGGGGGAAGTGCTGCACACAGATCTGACACCATGGTTAAACAAAGTCACTAACAGAGATAGGATTAAGGCAGCACAGTGTACATGAATTTAACTTTGCAAAGGGGCAATGTGTTTTTTCACAATAGATGCCCTTTAAATATTGTGAGCATCTAGGTAAGAAGACAATCGGTAGACCTGAAATGACAGATCATCATTTGGTGGAGTTTTGGTGGATAACAAAACAAAGGAAGCCAGCAGTGCCAGGTGGCAACAGCCAGAGCCAGCATGGCATTGTCTTGTATAAAGAGAGGTATGGATTCAAGGGAGGAAAATGTTATTCTCCCTCTTTACAAAGCATTGGTAAGGCCTCATTTGGAATATGCAGTGCAATTTTGGAATGCTGTGTACAAATAGAACATCTTTAAAATGGAAAGAGTTCAGTGAAGGGTAACTAAATTAATAAGAGGATTGGGGGAGCTTGAATATGAAGAGAGACTGGAAAAGTTACAATTATGTATGCTGGAGAAAAGGCACTTGCATGGGGATATGATAACTGTGTATAAATACATTAACGTGCCACACAATAAACTATCTGGGGCATTGTTCAGAAAGGGTTTTTCACTGTGAGAACAGTAAAGTTATGGAACTGTCTTCCAGTGGACGTTGTGATGGCAGGTTCATTGGTCAGTTTAAAAAAAAAAAGCTGGATGAGTTTCTGCAAACAAGGAATAGTTTATTGTATGACCCGTTATTTATTTATACACAGTATCATATCCCCATGCAAGTGCCTTTTCTCCAGCATACATAATTGTAACTTTTCCAGTCTCTCTTCATATTCAAGCTCCCCCAATCCTCTTATAATTTAGTTACCCTTCACTAACTCTTTCCATTTTAAATGTTTCTATTTGTACACAGCATTCCAAAATTGCACTGCAATTCCAAATGAGGCCTTACCAATGCTTTGTAAAGAGGGAGAATACCATTTTCCTCCCTTGAATCCATACCTCCTTTATACAAGACAATGCCATGCTGGCTCTGGCTGTTGCCACCTGGCACTGCTGGCTTCCTTGTTTTTTTATCCACCAAAACTCCACCAATGATGATCTGTCATTTCAGGTCTACCGATTGTCTTCTTACCTAGATGCTCACAATATTTAAAGGGCATCTATTGTGAAAAAACACATGCCCCTTTGCAAAGTTAAATTCATGTACACTGTGCTGCCTAATCCTATCTCTGTTAGTGACTTTGTTAAACCATGGTGTCAGATCTGTGTGCAGCACTTCCCCCCTTCCCCCTCCGTTACCTCCTCCATGTCTCAACTCTGACTTGCCGACAAGCTTCTCATGTGCAGTAGGAGTTAAAAGTTCAACATCCTGAAAAACACCCCCACGCAGTGGCCAATAGAAAGCAAGCTGTTCTGGAGACACGGAGAAGAGAAACATTACGTTTACGATCTCTCACTTTGTGACCCATATCAGTGAAGTCTATCAAGAAGGGGGGTCAAGTGCAGCCTTATATCTACCATCAAAGCTACCTCTCTCCCCCTGCTAATGCTCTTATCTCTATGTTTATTACAGAGCAGGGAGGAGGATCATGTCACAGGGATTTGATTGACAGTCCAAGTAGGAGTAGAGGAATGCAATCACGTATTCTTGTGTATCTCGGACAGAGAGGGAATCTGAAAAAAGTGAAGACACTCTAGGAGTTGTGGGGAATTATGAACACATGGAAAGAAAGAATAAAAAGTTCCTTTTCCCACTATAGATGCTCTTTATTTGGCTTGAAAAAGCCAAATTCCTGTTCTTTCTTTATCTTCTTCTTTTTCTTCTTCTTCCGCTTTTTTGGACTGTCTCTCCGCCCACAGTTTTTGAGCTAGAGACATGAAATTCGGTACAACGTATAGGAGAAGTGTGCTATATACTAGCTAAGGAATCCGCTGAAGCGTTACAGCGTTATCGGCGAATTTCGGGACATTTTTTCCATAGACTATAATGGTACCCATAGACTATAATGGTAACAATACTCAAATGTGGATGTTGTTTCATGGTCATAAATACAAACGGTGATACCCCCAACCCCCCACACGACCCAGGTTACACCCACCTACTGACCTACCTTTTCATTCCCATGGTAACCATACTTAAAGGGTAACTATAGTCAAAAACTTATTTTGATCAATCATCAATAAAAGTTAGTTATATGGTCATACATATACAACATACAACCCAACCTCACAGGGGTACACACACCTACTGACCTACCCTTTATTCCTTAGCAGCCATACTTAAGGGAAATAATGTCAAAAACACTAATTTAGATTTATCCTCAATAAAAGATAGTTTTATGGTTGTAAACACAAAAAAGACATACCCCTCAACCAGACCCAGGTAACACACACCTACTGATCTACTTATCCATTACTGTGGCAGCCTACTTAAAGGGTAACTAAAGTCAAAAAAACTAATTTGTATTCCCAATAAAAGATAGTTTTATGGTTGTAAACACAAAAAAAGACATACCCCCTCAACCAAACCCAGGTACAACACACCTGCTGATCTACTTATCCATTACTAGCAGCCATACTTAAAGGGTACTAAAGTAAAAAAAACTTATTTGGTCAATATCAAAAGTTTGTTTTTTTTAACTTCCAACCTGATCCAGGTACACACACCTACTGACCCACCCTTCCATTGCATGGCAACCAAATTTACGAGTACCCCATTTTTACCAAATCAAAAAAGTTAGATTTTATCCCCCAACCTGATATGAGTACACACACACCAACTGACCTACCTTTAATGCTTGTGAACTATTTAAAGGGTAAGTAAAAAAACAACATATCCTCATCATTGACATTATTGAGTTTTAAAACCTGCAGCACAAACACACAAAGTCCCTTTCAAAATGCGGTCTTTAAAGCCAAGTTCAAATTTATACTTAACTTTCCCTTTCTAGTGTAAGTGTTTAGTAAGGTGTAGATCTAAATGTCGAATCTTGTGTAATAAAAAACAAGTTGGCTTATTGTGGTTAACAATATGGATTTGGGATGTCACATGTATACCTAGCCTGTTTAGGGCTGCTTTTCCACTTTTTGTTTTTCACATCTGGGGCTTAATAAATGCCATCAGTCCAAACTGATATATGGAAATCAACAAGACGGGGCACATAAACTAACAACAAATATTTATAGTTACCCTACAGTTGGAACTTACCATTAAGTCATAAATACACTTGCAAGACAAGGGAAGGTCACACAAGTGCACACCTCCATTAAGGGCAGACAGCCAGGCTACATGAAAAATGTGAATGAGCACCTAAAGGCATTCTATGGCTTTACTTAGATGTTTGCTTAAAATCTTAGCCAACATTTAGGGATTATATCTATTTCATGCTCTGCAAAAAAAAAATGTGAGTTGACCTGATGTCCCCAGCCTTTGCATAATCAGATTCCTTCTCTAGAAATTAGAAAAATTGTCATTTAGAAATAGAACTTTCAGTTTTGCATTAATTGAAGAAAAGGGAGTGGAAGAGCTAATCTCTTAATTAAGTAACAGGAGCCAGGAACGAAGAGAGAACCCCCCACGAGCACTGTTCCTACCACATGTCCCTCTAAACAGGTACCACAACTGTTCCAGCTTTAACTAAACTTTAGCGCGCATTATGGACCTTTACACGGGCGATGTAATAAAAGTTCATATCATTAAAAATGGTGCAGTTTGTCCCAACCAATCAATGTTAGCTTCCATGTGAAAGCTAATATGCTGATGTGTTGTAGCAAAAATAAATTTGAACAATAGATATTTCCTGAACAATCTAGTGCTGGATTCCTGCTGTGCACTGTCCCAAAAAACCTTAGCTAAGTCAAAAAAATGGAAAAAATGGTATGCAGTGCTTCCCAAACAAAAGACTCTAAGGATATCTTTTGGTGCTTTATGACAAATGTTTCGGACGTGAAGTCCTTTATCAAGTGTACAAAAACCAGGTGCTCTATACTATATATACACCCAGTACAGGAAATTACATGCCACGTCCCTCCTACCACCATGTGAGCAGATCCTCCAATCGAATCATTCACGTTTTGTCAAGTGGTGACCTCCATTAAATAGAAAAAGCAAGAAAAACAACCATACAAATATACATAAGCCTTGATATGGTACTGCTATATGCCTGCCATACAATTAAATCAGTAACACAAGTATTGCCCAAAGGGCCTACTAGGTAAGATAAGGGTATCAAGGTCCAGATAACACATGTGTAATCAATATAGTACAGCCTAAGGATTAGATACTATTACCTTGGTCAATGACTATACCGACTATGTCATCTATAGGCGACGGTTATCGGGGGGGAAAAAATGCTATATTAGAATGTTTATAAATAACATTATAAATGGCCTTTATAAGTAACATTTGGTAGTGACCATGAATCGTAAGACCTTTTGGTACCAATGTACATAAGTGTCTTATCCAATAAAATTCTTTTGGAGTAGCATCTAGTTATAATTGCCCCTCTAGGTGGCGTCATAACTGTGTTCTAGTACAGTCCACTAAGTTGGTTTAGTGTATGCTTGGACTCAAAAAAGTGCCTAGAAACAGTAGTATCATAATGGGTATCAGTTTGAAATTCCTATGTTCGTTTTTATGTTCTTTTATGCGACTCTTTTATTTCCCTGGATGTTTGTCCAACATAGCACACCCACATGGGCATTTAATTAGATATACAACTGTTGGTGTTACATGTTGCAAAGTGTTTGAGTTTTATGGCTGTACCCTTAAGGGGTGAGTTATGACACTCCTTTAATAATAGAAGAACAACAGATACACCCCATACATGGATAGGCTCTCTTTTCTCGGGATAACGTTGAACATCTTTTCTGGCTTTCTTAGACAGCTGGGGACAAGCTTGTCTCTCAAGGAGCTCCCTTCTGCTAACTAAAGAGGGGACTCTTTAAATAGTTTACCATAGGTTTATCCTGCTGGATCAAGGGCCAGAACTGTTTAATAATTTTTTCAATATGTGGGTCTGTGTGCTCTACCATGAGACAAAAGGTGTCCTAGTCTGATTGGTGCGATTTCTCTGTTGTGTATGTTGCAAGATCAACCCTTCATATCTTTCTGACCTCTTTTTTACTTTGACTAATTCCAGCCCCGGGGTAACCTTTTTCCACCAGTTTCTCATACACCTATTGGTTAGCTTGTTCGTAATCTGGCCTTACTGAGGCTATAGGTCTGGCAGTATGAATTGCCCTTTCGGGATAGCTTTAAAAATTCTTGGTGTATGGAAACTATTGGTATTAAGAAGGGTGTCCTATCAGTTGGTTTCGAAAAGAGAGATGTCTTGATACAGCCTGTTCTAAAGTTATGTTGACATCAAGGAAATTTATATTCAGTCTTGGAGATCTATATGTAAAGTGTATAGTGGGATGGGACATGTAGCCGCATCAATCTCTCTCTGAATTCTACTACATTCCATTCCATTTACCAAGATGTCGTCAACTAAATGTGTGTACATAACAATATTGGAAGAAACCTGGATTTCAGAAACAATTGATTTAATTAAATACATAATATAATTTGCAAACGAAGGGGCTACCGCAGCGCCCATAGAGGTCCCTGTCGCTGCCAATAGAAGGTTTTGTCAAAACCTAAAATAATTCCTTTTATAACCAGGTGTAAGGCAATCAATAATAAGAGAAAATTAACCGGTGCGGGCGGTCTAAGTCATGGAAAGGAGTAGTTCTCTACATATTGATTCCCTCTCCTGGGGGATTGATGTGTATAAGCTTTTAACATCTATACTAGCTAGATGTAAATTCCTGTGGGAGGTTAACTTTATTTAAAGTTGTAATAGTTCAGTGGTATCTTGAGACATGTAGGGATGTCCTAACCAAGGTTGCAGGTATGAATCCACCAGAAAGTGGTTCCAAGACCGAACCATTCCCGATACTATCGGTGTCCGGGTGTGCTTCACTAGAGACTTAAGGATTTGGGTAATAAATATACAACAGGTTCTAGGGTGTTCCGGGGTTAAGCTCTCTAGGGTAACTAGGGATAATCCCATTTTTAAAGGCCTTGTGACAAGAGTTTAATCTCTTTGTGGAGTGTAGCTGTTGGGTCATGGTGTATAAGTTCATAGTGCCCAGGCACTTCAAGCTGGCGTTTGCCTCAGTAATATACTGGCACTTATCCATGACCACAACAGCCCCACCTTTGTCTGCTGTTTAATTACTATGCTGGTATTATTGGAGAGAGATTTTATAGCCTGTCGTTCCTCCAACTTTAAATTCAAATATAGCATTATGTTTTGTTTCTAAACACTTTTTGAACCCAACATACAATGTTCAAAAACTTTCAAATTGTTATTATGCACATCAGGTATAAACATGTAGTGGTTTAAAGGAAGGTGGTTTAAGGAAGTATCCTCCCTTCTAGTAACCCCTTTATCATTAAAGTACATTTGCAGCTTAATTTTCCTAAGAAAAGTATGAAAGGCTATTTATCCAAAAAAAATGTATGTGGTACAAAGCACATAAGATCCTTAATGTTTACAACAGTCTGAGTTTGTCTGATTTAAATTGTAGCTAGATAAGTTCACCACATTGTTTATTACCTCCTTTTTGCGATCTGGGGTAGTGTGTTCAGGTGGTAGGCCATGATGTTGGTGTCTTCAGTCCCTGCGTTGGTCCCTCTGATAAAAAATCAGATTGAGACGAGTATTCGATGAAGAATCAGTGGAGCCATAGCAGTCTGCTGTGCTTGATCCGCTGTCCTGGGTGCCACGCGAGCGGCTGTGCCACGGGGTGCGTAGCGGACAAAACAGAATGATTCGATTGGAGGTCTGCTCACATGGTGGTGGGAGGGACTGGGATGTATTCCTGTATTGGTGTTATATGTAGCTATAGAGCACTGGTTTTGTACACTTGATAAAGGACTTCACGTCCGAAACATGTTGTGTCAATAAGCCACCAAAAGATATTCTTTGAAAATAACATTGTCCAGGTATATAAGCATACAGAGGCTATTTACATACAACAAAGGGTAGAACACTATGTATACATCATATCATGTTATTATTGTCCCACCAATTATCCCTTGTCCTTTTAAATCATGTGTTGTATAACTTTAGCATTGTGGCAGCAACAAGATGTTTTAATTAGAAAAGGGCATTTCAGTAGTGCACAGCTTACTTAGTATACCTACTTATATTTAACTTAAACAGTCAGGAAAATTTAAGAATTATCAAGGTATTGTAAATGATATTTGTGATTTAATGCAAGCATCTTTGGACACGCAGTCCATGCTTACCATCAAGTAAATAAAGCTGTCTCCCCTTGGCCTTATTCTAATTTTAACATGGCATGCCATATTCTCCCACATTAAAACTTGCTTCTAAAACATGTGGAGGCAAGCCCTTGATTCTATTTTATTATTTAATGGATTGTGCCCATGTGAGACTTTTCTTTATTGTAAGATGCGTGAGAATCTGCAAATAAGAAGAATGGAGTGTATGATCTTTCCTCCTAATATAGCCATCATCTCACAATCATCGTCCCTGTAGCTTTGTCTTCCATTGTAGCTATATATACAAACTGGTATTTGCTTTATATGAGATAATACCGAATGGTCACATTCATACGGCAACATAATACAAAAGAATCTGCCAACTACTACTGACATCTACTTTAAGCATATTGTTCTGAAGCAGAGAACTCTTGAATAGTAAACCCCAGATTAAGGCAGACACTGATAAATTACAGTATTGTACTATTCTTGTTATAATTAAACAATCACAATGAAGCTTATTTTACAGCTGTGATTAAAGTCAGGCAAGTCAATAGATAATCTAGAGGCTAATCAATCTTGTCTGTGTGTACATTTGTGTCATTGTTATCAATAAATTTATGACTTTTGTAGAAAGCTCAAAATGCAATGCTTTCTCTAGTGCCCGTTAAGCTAGGTGACATACAATAATTCGGCCCCGCGACCGACATTTCAGTGTTTCGGTCGGGCCAAATTATTGTATGGCGTCTTTTTGCGGCCGCTACAGATTGACGCACATTTGTTCTTCCAAATCGGATGATGAAACAACGATCGGACAGGTCGGAAAATCACAATCGATGTGTGGTCCATAGAGGACGCTACTTTTGCCATGAGCGACAGTCCTTTCTCCTGGCCTACCGGTGAAAGCCTTGAACGGTCAGTCATGTAGAAAGGATTGTGTAGTGTGTACCTGCTTTAGTTTTACACTAGTTTGCAATCCTGTGACCCATTCACGAGATTACTGCTATAACAATAATATAAAAGAAAAAAATACAGAAATGGGACTAGCAAGCTAGGTATGTGGAACAGAGATAGGTGGTGGTGTTACCATGAAAACTTGGTAGTACACTAAAACTTACAAGGCTTTTGCATCATCAAAGCACCCTAAATTTGGCCACGCCTGCTTTCACACCCCCCCTTTAAATTTACTCCAAATATATTGCTAGCTCTAGTACACCTTGCCCTCAGTCAATATAGAAGACTGGACAAGTTTGGGTTAGAAAAGCCCTTTACCTATAATAAACCCTATATAAAATTATTATGGAAATGTTTAGCAATATAATTCTACTTTTCCATTGTATTAGCCATTAGAGTTATGGGGAGACTTTATCTCCCCATATTACTTGGTTGGTTACTAAAGTTCAGAAATGAACTGAAACTTCAAACCAACCAAGTATATGGGGGATAATAGTTCAAAAAGTTTGAATAAATAACATATAGAGCAGAAATCTACTACAACCTTGATGATCCACACACGTTTGCTCCCTGCTTCTTCCTGCTACGAGCAGTCAGTGTGGCCAAATGCCATTATCGGACAAGCCTCACACTGCTACTGCTCTGGAGGGTACATGCACTGCACTGCTACTGGAGGTAAAGGAGGTGGTAAAGACTGCTAATGATACGGAGGTAAAGGACCTCTAAACAGTCAAGAGCAGGCAGGGAACAGAGAGAACTTACTGGCGATCGCACTCCAGCACTGGCCTCACTGACAGGTACTGACGTTCTTGCACTGTATGCGCATGCGCATACATCGCAGGTAAGTCTGGTTCCTGCCGGTCCTGACTGTTTAGAGTTCCTTTACCACCTGTTCTTCAATTAAACTGAAAAAAGCTAAGTGTCACTTAGAGTGGTGATACCCTCAAAGATCAGTTTGATCTGATTCCTGACTCAGAAAAATAATGGTTTTGAAAAAGTAATAAAACACAAAAAACACTAGTCCCACAGGTAGGTGAGTCATAGATAGTAGTTAGAACAGTTAAGCTGAAACCTGCTTTGGAATGTGGCAGTACGGTTACAGAACATTAAACAGCAGTAACCGAAGCGGTAAATATGGGGTTAATTTAGGCAATGATCACTGGATCGTCCCTAAACTGCTCCAGATGTTAAAACTTACTTGGAAACATTGTATTTGCACTTCACATAAATGTTTTTTCCTTTTAAAACCTTGTACTGGGTTTACAGTTGTGTGAGGTGGGCTTGTTCCAAAGAATATTGCATGTTTAGGGATAGATACATATAAAGGAAAAAGATTAAACAGAGGGTTTTGTCTGGTAATCAATGAGTTATAAAACTTGTTTCATATTAGTATTTTAAACAAAGCACATCTTGCAGAAAAGATTAAGCATTTTATCACCTGGCATATTTTCCCATGAATAATAGAACACCATAAAGCAGAGATTAAAGGGTATCTTCAGGTGACAAAAGTGAGTTTCAGTTTTCAGTTAAATTGAAAACAGGAGGTAAAAGCTATGTACTTTAATTAAAAGTTCAGGACTCAGGAGCCAGGAACAAATGGAGGGAACTTACCGGTATACAATTCCTCTGCTGTTCTTGACAGATCCTGATGACCTTGAATGTATGTGCATATGCGCCTGCACAAGCGCATACAGTGCAAGGCGTCAAGACCTGTCAGAGAAGCCAATGTTGGAGCGATATCGTGGGTAAGTTCCTTGTTCCTTGCCTGCCTGATGTTTATTTAAGAACGCCAGGTAAGACAAGCTTACCTCCCGTTCTTCAATTAAACTGAAAAACGTTGTAGTAGAGATACCCTTTAAAGACAGGGTCATTGTTCTTAAATGTCAAAAAAGAAGCATGTACAATGTTTCTCTATACCTTATATGATTTTCCATAATAGCTTGCTATACTATACTGTTTGTCTATGGTATATGGTTTATATAAGAACCTGCTATATTAAATATAGTACGATTTGTGATTACATTATACTATGACATGTATATGAATATAGTCGTTTGTTGAATATATTATACTGAGTCTGACTGGTAGCAATTTTTGTAAGCTCAGCTTATATGTACTTAATTTTCATACATTCATAAGCGTTAGTGTCTGTGGAGACTGTAGACTCCTTTCAATACCTGAGGAAATTAGATTTGGATTAGGGCAGGCAGGCAAAGTAACTCTTTTGTTTTTCCAATGTCCATATTGATTTAAAGTTGATTTCAAGGGAAATGTAGACCTTTCATGTAAATGTCTGTTCTGGTGTATATATCGTACATGAGTACACCTGGGCAACTGCAACACTGCAATCTTTACAAAATGTTATTGTTCACAAATTTAAAGGACTAGAGCATCTGGGTGGCTGTGTGAATTTAACCTGCGGATGAATGGGAAAAAGATTTGGAAAATCACTGAAGGGAGAAAGCTACGAGAAGATAGAGCCAGCACTGTCTGCACATTTCTCTTTGTAGGAAGGACACAGGACCTGGGTTGGAAGGGGCCTGACTGTCACCCAATCTGTATTATGTTAAGCTGGGTACACATTGGCAGATTTTTAAGGAATATTGCAAGAATCAGGCTACACACTGTCCCGAGCATTCTCCCCTATAAATAGCATGGGAGATGCTCAGGACTGTCAAGAATCGAGGATCTTTTCCACTTGTACTCCTGTTGACCGTTGACTATAATTGGACAGGAGAGGCTGTGAGAAGAAGATTGGTATACGAAATGACACAGATACAGATCATGAATGCATTGGGAATCCTCACTCAGAGGATTTTAGTTGTAAAAAAGCTGTTAGGAGTGATGACTTTAGGGGTTTCCGGACCAATGATTTGGGTCTCCAACTTTTGGTGGAAAGCAACATACACTATTCACCCCCTCCCACGGTAAAGGAGGAGAAGGTCTCCGTCCCTGCGCGCATTACTTGCTTCTTTGTTAAAGAACTTTTTCAAATGAATTTAGTAGCCACTCCGATAGCAGACATGTGAGCTGCATGGTCATTGGCTGGCACAGACGAATCGGTAGTAGGAAGTCCTGGGGAAAAGATATTGGGTTGAACCAAAAACTGTAAAGAAGGGTGACATTCCAGTCGAGAATATGCACCATTATTATAAGCGGATTCCCCCAAGGTAATCACAACAGACAATCACATCTTGGCAATGGAGACATGGCATTGGAGGAACTGTATTAGGAACTGGTTAAGGCGTTCTACTGCTCCATATTGATTGGGGGTGGTAAGTGCAGAGAATTGGAGTGAGATCCCAAAAAGATCTCTAAGACCTTGCGACAAATGGGTTCCCCCTATCAGAAAAACTCAGCTGGAAGGCCATGGAGGCGAAAATGTGGGACATAAAATAATAATGTGTTACCATAGAGAAGGTAATTTGGAGAGGAACGAAATGGCGTGTCTCCCGTTACTAACTCCCCATAATGTCCAATACGTTTTTTGGAAGAAGGAGCCTCAACCCCGTCCATAGCAAGATGGGTCCAAGGGCGAGAGGACCGGCAAGGGTTTAGCAGACCTTTCGGACCAGAGTATTTCGATTTGCAGGCCAAAAATTACAGCAGCAGATACATATCTTCACTTTTTTTGCATGGTTGGCCACCATACCAGGTGGTTAAGAAGTTTAAAGTTTAAGAACCCAGGTGTCCCGGCTTGTTTGGAGTCTGAGTTTGATGGTATTGTTGGTCATGTTCTTGGAATGTAATCATCCCAACGTGAGTTCAGGGGGTGCAGAGGGTGACTGGTCATAGCTCGGGAGGAGAGGGGATTATGGCTGCTGATCTTGGAGGGGGAGGGAGTTCTTCTCTTTTAGAGGGAGAAACCTTCTTCTGTACCAAAACATCGCCTTTTGTTTCTGGAACCAGGGCAATAGGTTTGTAATAAAATTGAAGTGGGAGAAGACGAGTGCCCAGCAAGCCTGTCGGGGGTTAGTTTTTGAGACTTTGGTATGAATTCAAGGTTCTTATGTCCTATAGAATTGTGTTGGGGATGAGAGGGCCCTTCCAGGAAGTCGCCCCATTCGCATCATATTCAATAGCTTCTATTTTATTTGGAATGTTTCCACTTATTTTCTTGATAGGTACTACTCCTTTAGATTGTGCTACCTTACAATTACCCCCTTAGAAGGTGTTAGTGGACACTATAACACCATTTTGTACGCACACAGAAAATATCACATATAAAGCACGTATGGGTGGTAGGGGGCAGTATCTAGGACGTTCTCTCATAGCGCAAACCTTCACCCTTGAAGATAATATATTATTATTCATAATAAACGTGCGTACAAGGTAATATTGGCTGTGTTTAGTGTCTTACCTTATATGCTTACATTATTAGTAATGTGCTTTTTTTTAATTTCTCTAAATATTACAATGATAGGAACATGCTGACATGTCATGTTCATTAGCATGGCTTTGCCCAGCAAACCAGATAATCTATTCCTGTAATTTAGATTAGTTTTGTTATCTCGTGGATGGCGACACTGTTGAAGCAACATCCGTCCCCATTGAGTGCAGTACCACTCAGGGGTGAGCACTGCCACCGACCCTCGAGAAACTACCTCAGTTTTTTTTTGTTGCAAAATGTGTGGAGATATTTTGGTTTTAAAACCTTTTTAAACCCCTGGGGCCACGGCCGTTGGTTGCCCCAAACTGGCCCCCCACTACTAGACGAGACCCCCCACAAAACACAACTTATCTCTCTCGAAGAAACAAGTAAATGTTCATTGTTCTTGTCTTTCTGGCACTGGATAATTTGTTATTAAAAAAATGATGTGAACAATTGATTCTGCAATTGTGCGATCTAAATATACGCTCTTTATTGAAATTGCCGCTAATAAAAAACAACCCAGAAATTTTTTGAACCCATTGGCCCGGCCCCCCTTCACGACAGTTTCTCATGCGCGACCCTGTGATTAATCCCTGCCACCTCTGTTTTTTCTATCACTAGCAAATTAAGTTTGTTGTTACTAGTGTTTCCAGCCCAGATTTTTCAGGTGTTTTGTAGTGCAGTCAGTAGAGTGGAATAGAAAGATCCAATGGTATACCACCATTAACCTATGTAACTTGTGACTTTTCACACTACAACATTTCAACAGTTGCGTTGGTGATTTTTTGTTTTTCCTGTCGTCAAAATACACTTGATCTGATCTGCTTCCATTTTCACCACAGACTCTTCCATTTTACAAACAGATAACAGATTCTAACAGACTCTCTCACTGACAGTTTTTGTCACGCCCCGGTCCCGATATTTTTTGCCCTTAAAGCTCTGGGACGCATTTTATCGATTATTATCAAATTATATCACACAATAGAAATTTTGCCTTCAGACGAGCACTCAATGGCACAAGTACCGCCTTCCCTCTCAGCTTATTGGCTGTTTTCGAAAAATAAGATCAGGCAAGAGGACATCCTTTAAATTTTCTAACCAATCCAATCATCCACAATCATACCCCACTGTCTCCCATACTCTAGTTCGAGGATTTGAGGCATCTTGCCAGAGAGATAGGGGCTTTGAGGTCGATTGGATTTCCATACTTTGCCACAAGTATGAGCGGGGTGTCCCCCCAACTCCGAATATAATAGCTCCTCCAGCAACTAAGCCTCCCCTAGTAAAACGCTTAAGATCAAGCAAGTATAGGGTCCTGATAGACTTGCTTGGCAGTGTTTGTAGTTGTGCCACCCCTGACCCTCAGAAGCCAAATCTCCATGCTCATGCTATATGGTCTAGCTTTAGAGATCGTTGTTTAAAATAGTTGACTCAACTCAGGACCCTAGGTTTCAGTGAGGTTTCAAGGGGTTCTGTATCGATTATGACGGAACGTATTGATGATTTGGTATTGTTAGTGCATTTTTATTTAAGATGTATTGATTGTATTTATATGTTATATTGTTGTATGAATTGAAAGAAAAAGATAAATTTTTTTTTATGTAGGGGTTCCCGAGACCAGCACTAACATTCTATTCTAAAGGTTAAAATGTTTAAGAGAACTTTGCTGTTTAAGAAAACAGGTTAAAGTGTGCGCACATGCAGAAATCTACTGGTATACATAACCACTGTGGGGCTTTTGCATAAATTTTGGAAAGTTTCCCAGTAATTATTGTGAAATTTGTCAATTTTAATGGCATCTGAAGATAAAAATTCAAATTAGAATCTCTATTAATTTCTAAACTTTATAATTTCCAACTACAATGTATGACAGAACAGGGTCATCCTAAGAGACCCAAATAAGATAGACTGTAGGTTGACATTTTGTGCACCCTTTCTCCTCCTCCATAGAGTACGTTACCTGTTTACATACCTGTATACACCATCACCAGTCTTTCCCTCCACCACTGTCCTTTTATCTATCCATGGTTATTTTAGGTACTGTACTAAGTATAATATGGTGCACATTCCCCTCTAAACTGCAAAAAGGAAAAACAGAACACACACAAATTGGGTACACTGTATGTGCTTCAAAAAATTATTATGTATCTGCACAAATATGATATTCTTTGCAAAGCTGATGTTGCAACAGAATTGCAAAAATAGCAGACCAGACCATTTTTCTAATGGTAGGCAAAATTATAGCATGGCCAGCATTATGAGAGAGAAACATGGAGGGTTTTGGAGGTATGGCCCCATGGACATTCAAACTATAGAAACCCTAGCCAATTCAAAAATCCCTAGTTTCCCAGTAACCAGAGACTACCTTTAGTCATTTTTATGGACAACTTCCTGCTTTTTTCCTGAACGCTCGAATTTGTGCAGAATTTTTTTCTTTTTTTTGCTAAAAATATATTAAAAGATCCGATATGCAATTCACCTTATTTTTTTCAATGCATTTCTGCCTTTGGGATCTGAAACAACCTAAAATTAAAAAAGTTAACCATAATGTTAACGTGCCAATTTACTCTTAGTTCATTCCGATTATTCTTTGAAGTCATATTACATCAAAAAAAAACATAGAAAGTTATCTGCAAACTCAGTGTGATTATTACATATTATTATAAAGACCTTTGACTGCCACTAGGAGGATAACTAGGTAATAGCTAACATTAATAGGCATTGGCATTGTTATTATGTTACAGTTCATACTAATATCACATTTTATAGCATGTTATTGCTATAATACTAATATAAAACATTATACTAGCTACAGTTATTCTAGATTGTCCATATTGACAGAAAAAAGTAGATCTTTGGCTGTAACATACAAGCAGATTTCTTGGTCCAACCGACCGATATTTCGTGTATGGTCGGTCGGGCTCAGCAGTGATAGCTCTAGTTACTATAACTGTATTTCTTTATTCCAACTTCCAGGCAGTGCATTTCTAAATAGTAGAGCTAATGTTAATAACAATAAGGTTAATTGATCCCCAGTATTGAAGGCTCTCTCCTTAATTTATTTAACTTTAAAATTAAAAAAAAAAATTATATTACACATACTGTACCTTATAATTCTACATGTTATCCTTTAAAACATATAAATAATAATTCCTTTGCTTTTCCCTGTCATGCCTTGTAGAGATCTGTCATTTGAGGTCTACCAATAATCTTTCTTCTTCCCTGGATTGCACTTACTAGTAATTTCTTTATCATTGGCTTTTAGGTGACACATAATTTTCAACAACATTTCCAAGCAACTGATCGCTTAGACTAGAGGGCAGATGAGTAACAGACACTCTAAGCTACTCTATATTACAACAAATAGAGTGTGGAGTATTGTCCTTTAATACACAGGAAGTCAGTACTTCACAAGTATTTATTCATGTAAGACATCACCAATATATAATAATAGGTAGGGAGAGAATTCAGGCTTTTATAATTTGCATATTTGATACAGACCAATGTGTTGGATAGGCAGATTAGGGTAAATACTCCTTTTTCAGTGAAAAACACATATTTACACTAAACTCTCATATTTAATAGTTTAACAATAATATATGTCTTTATTACAAATAAATCATAATGAGAGGTGCATCTACCATAGGAGTAACCCAAGGAGCTAGGGGAGCCCGAATTTGTACATTCCTACCATTGATATAGCCCCCAGCTAAAAAAAAAAAATGAAGCAGGAGGGGCCCTCCTCATAGTTTTGGCAGGGGGGTCTGGTGATTCCATTATGCACTGATCATAGGCAGTTTCCCCTAGTCCTGTGCAGCAGGGGATGTCAAATAAAAATGTGTCCACACTGGAAGTGTTCACTAGCAGAGAGGAGCTTTGGAGAAAGAAGAGGTGCAGCACTCACTAACCAAAAAATATGTAAAATTCTAAATATTTATAAATGTTTTTTGCGTGAATTTCATGGTTACGCACTTAAATGTAATTATTTTGAAACATTTTTACTCCTTTATGTAGAACTTTAAAGGAATTGTACACTGAAAAAATCTCTCATTTCATCTATAAAAATACTTGTCAAACAGCACTTTTTGGAGGTTTGTGTTGCTGCATGACTAGAATCTAGTACTTGTTTTGTCTCAAGCTCAGTCCATCCTCAGCCCCCTTCTACATTCTCAGCCTTCACCCACATAAGCTGACTTTCTGCTGCTCTTTTTTTGCGGCCTGGGCCCAGAGCGACAGATCTTTTTTATTATACGCTTTGATGGGGCGAGAATTGCGAAAAGGAAATGTGGTGTTTCCCCACTCCTCTTGCCACACTCGGTCAATCCCCCCCTCTTCCTCTTCCCCCAAACCCCCTGATCCACCATAGCTCAACAACCGACTCCAGCAAAGTTTCAACATTTACATCACCCGCTACAGGGATGAAGATTAACAGCGGCACACCGCTTCCTTCCGTGCACCACCCTACCCCCATGTACCCCTTTTAGAAAATAACCGAGCCCCCCCCTACAGTCGTAGAGTACGCCTTTCCTCTCCCACCGCCACACCCCTCGAGTGACCTAATCTTAATGTCAGCGCCCATAAGTGCAGCATTATAAGGGTCATTCGCGCGGTAGACACCCCTTGAACAAAACAAATTTCAACCATCTATGCATGTTCGGGTTGTTTTGGCCTTATCTCAGTTCGAGTTGTGATCCCTACGGGCTTTCATAAGTGGATACCCTCGGATGATTCCGGTCGTTTTATGTATTGTCCGTGTATCCACCCAGACCTTTGACCCAACCTCCAGTGATCCTCTGCCGCTGCTCCTGCTTGTCGTCAGTTTTCCTCTCCCATGCTGCTAAGCTAGGATCTGAGACATTCTGGACTGACCTTCCTCACCACAGCCAATCAGTAGAAGAAATAGAAGGTGAAGTGATTAAGTGAGCGTAAACTGCTTTGTATATCTATATGTTAGAGCTCTTGTAAAGACAGTGATATGCCTAGCGTGCAGGCAGGGATCATTTGTCTGCGATTTGTAGCCCCCTGGCACCAGAATTATGTGTTGTAATAACCCCCCCCCCCCCCCACTTCTCTCCCATTTTATACACTCGTCCAAGGGACGAGAACATGGGTATCGCCTCTTGCAGTACTACCCCTTTAAAAATTTCTTACCTTAAAACCTGTCACATGCATATCAAGGTAGGTCAAGGGCGCTATTGTGTGTGATTCATTCAGGTTGGGGGATAAAATACTAAACTTTTTGATGATTGGTCAAAATGAGTTTTTTTTTACTTTAGTTACCCTTTACGTATGGCTGCCATAGTAAGGATAAGTAGATCAGTAGGTGTGTATACCCGTGCGGGTTGAGAGTTAAAAAAAAACCTTTTTGAGTGATTGGTCAAAATTAGTTTTTTTGACTTTAAGTATGGCTGCAACAGTAATGGAGGGTGGTAGGCCAGTAGCTGTGTATACCTGTATCACGTTGGGGGTTTAAAAAAACTTTTTCGATTATATCAAAATTGCTTTTTGACTTTAGTTACCCTTTAAAGTATGGCGTCCACAGTAAGGAAAAGTAGATCAGTGGTGGTGTGTACCTGGGGCTGGTGAGGGTGTGTATGTTTGTGTTTACAACCATAAAACTATTTTTATTGAGGATAAATCTAAATTAGTTTTTTTACTTATTAAATTAAGTAGGGCTGCCACTTAATGGATAAGTAGATCAGTAGAGTGTGTGTACCTGGGTCTGGTTGAGGGGTATGTCTTTTTGTGTTTACAACCATAAAATATCTTTTATTGAGAATAAATCTAAATTAGTTTTTTTACTTTAGTTACCCTTTAAGTAGGGCTGCCACAGTAATGGATAAGTAGATAAGTAGGTGTGTGTTCCTGGTTCTGGTGAGGGGGTATGTCTTTTTTGTGTTTATAACCATAAAAGTATCTTTTATTGAGGATAAATTTAAATTCGTTTTTGACATTAGTTACCCTTTAAATATGGCTTCCATGGGAATGGAAAGGTTAGGTCAGTAGGTGGGGGTACCGGGTTGTGTGGGGGGGTGGGGGGTATCACCATTGTATTTATGACATGAAAAAAAACTGTTTTGAAATATCCACATTGAGGATTTTACCATTATAGTCTATGGGAAAAAATGTCGGAAATTCGCCGATAATGCCGTAACGCTTCTGCGGATTCCTTAGCTAGAAGATAGCACACTTCTCCTATATGCCCCGCCAGTCTATACCGAATTTCAGTCTCTAGCTCAAAAACTGTGGGAGTAGATACTGTCCAAAAGCGGAAGAATAAAACGGAAGGAAGAAAGAAAAAGAAGAAGAAGTAATAGAAAGAACAGTAATTTGGCTTTTTCAAGCCAAATTAATTACTGTTTTGGAACATTCCAAGGTAGTGGTGCATTCTGGGAAGAAGAAGGACCGTTAGAACCTGAAATGTCAGCTCACTAATGACAACAGCAGGGAACAGCAAAGGGTATGAAATCAACTGATTTTAAAATGGGGAGAGAATATGTAGATAAATAAGAAGGCATTACAAACTACCGGTAAACAATTTAAAAATATTGATAATTTCCACTGAACGTGCCCTTAAGACAGCTGATATGTAATATGCTTCAGACGGATTTATAAAGAAATAAGGGACAGATTATCAAATAATGGTACAATGATAGTTGGGAAGAATTATAGTTTCCAGTAATGGGCAATTAAAAAAAAACAAGTCCCAGTGTATCCTTTAATCTGCATTTAAAAATGATAAAATCTTACTGGAGCATAATATAAATGAAATTGTTCAACATTGTACATTCTTCCATGTTTTTGACATTGGAATATAAACTGACCCCTTACAGTCTGTCAGCCATTAATGTTTTTTTTTCAGACTAGCTTTCACTTTGATAATTCTTCTTATGTTTTGTTCTGTGGCTTTGCCTTGTTAGCAATGATCTCGGTGCCAAACTCATTCTTATTTTCCAGCACTGAAAGTTCTCGTATATAGCTGACAAAATGAAGTCTGTTGGCTATTGAGGCCTTTCCTGTACAATATTTTTCATCATTGCTTGCTTTTTTATGATTTGCCTCTTGACACCCTTAGCATGCTCACTTAAAGATGGAATTTCTTTTTGATCTAACAGATCTTGGAAGACATTCCTCAGTGCTTGCTTACAGTTTATTTCTACAACAATAATAATACTGTTTTTTTGTCATTCACAGCAGTTTCAGAAATTTTATTTAGTTCCTTCTAAATATTTTTTCTTGATTTTAGGTGTTTTGTTTTGATTGGTTTCTTTGTCTTTCCAATTTTGCTTTCACATTTCTCATATTCCATCAGTCTCTTCATATGTTCCATCTTTATGATCTAGGGCAAGAATGTTTTCAGTTTTCTTCAGTGAAATTAGAATACATAGATTTTATGCTAATTCAAAGAAACAAAGGATTTATTGAGACACTATTGCTTTATTTCTGTTTCCAAGATTTTTATGTGAACTTATAGTTACTGTATCTTTCCTTATTCCAACTTCCAAGGCAGTGCATTTCTAATGAGCTAATGTTTAATAACAAATTAGGGTAATTTATCCACAGCATACTGGGGGCTCTCTCTATCCTCAATATTTTTAACTAAATTATTTAATTACACAAAACCTCAGTAATTATACATTTCTCCTTAAAAAAAATCCTTTGCTATGCCCAGTATTTGAGGTTGAAATAAAGACATACGTCCATCCAGTCCAACCCATCTAGCAATATCCTTATTTCCTGCCTAACTGTTGATCCAGAGGAAGAAAAAAAAACACCCCTCCAAATTTATGAAGGGGAAAAAATTCCTTCCTGACTCCAAGTGGGAATCGAAATTTCCCTGGATCAACTCTACTTTAGAATCAATACCAGTAATTGCAACATCTGGGGCATTGTTCAGAAAGGGTTTTTCACTGTGAGAACAGTAAAGGTATGCCATCACAACGTCCAGTGGACGTTGTGATGGCAGGTTCATTGGTCAGTTTAAAAAAAAAAGCTGGATGAGTTTCTGCAAACAAGGAATGTTGCAAGTTACTGGTATTGATTCCTAAAGTAGAGTTGATCCAGGGAAATTTACGATTGCCACTTGGAGTCAGGAAGGAATTTTTTCCCCTTCATAAATTTGGAGGGGTGTTTTTTTTTCTTCCTCTGGATCAACAGTTAGGCAGAAATAAGGATATTGCTAGATGGGTTGGACTGGATGGACGTATGTCTTTATTCAACCTCAAATACTGGGCATAGCAAAGGATTTTTTTTTAAGGAGAATATGTATAATTACTGAGGTTTGTGTAATATAAATAATTTAGTTAAAAATATTGAGGATAGAGAGAGCCCCCAGTATGCTGTGGATAAATTAACCTAATTTGTTATTAAACATTAGCTCATTAGAAATGCACTGCCTTGGAAGTTGGAATAAGGAAAGATACAGTAACTATAAGTTCCAATAAATAATCTTGGAAACAGAAATAAAGCAATAGTGTCTCAATAAAATTCCTTTGTTTCTTTGAATTAGCAATAAAATCTATGTATTCTAATTTCACTGAAGAAAACTGAAAACATTCTTTGCCCTAAGAGATCAAGTAAAGATGGAACATATAGAAAGAGACTGATGGAATATGAGAAATGTGAAAGCAAAATTGAGAAGACAAAGAAACCAATCAAAACAAAAAACCTAAAATCAAGAAAAAAATATTTAGAAGGAACTAAATAAAATTTCTGAAAAACTGCTGTGAATGACAAAAAAACAGTATTATTATTGTTGTAGAAATAAACTGTAAGCAAGCACTGAGGAATGTCTTCCAGAAGATCTGTTAGATCAAAAAGAAATTCCATCTTTAAGTGAGCATGCTAAAGGGTGTCAAGAGGCAAATCATAAAAAAAGCAAGCAATGATGGAAAATATTGTACAGGAAAGGCCTCAATAGCCAACAGACTTCATTTTGTCAGCTATATACGAGAACTTTCAGTGCTGGAAAATAAGAATGAGTTTGGCACCGAGATCATTGCTAACAAGGCAAAGCCACAGAAACAAGAAACATAAGAAGAATTAATCAAAGTGAAAGCTAGTCTGAAAAAAAAACAATTAATGGCTGACAGACTGTAAGGGGTCAGTTTATATTCCAATGTCAAAAAACATGGAAAGAATGTACAATGTTGAACAATTTCATTTATATTATGCTCCAGTAAGATTTTATCATTTTTTAAATGCAGATTAAAGGATACACTGGGAAACTTGTTTTTTTTTAATTGCCCATTACTGGAAACTATAATTCTTCCCAACTATCATTGTACCATTTATTTGATAATCTGTCCCTTATTTCTTTATAAATCCAGTCTGAAGCATATTACATATCAGCTGTCTTAAAGGGACAGTTCAGTGGAAATTATCAATATTTGTTAAATTGTTACCGGTAGTTTGTGTAATGCCTTCTTAGTTATTCTACATATTCTCTCCCATTTTAAAATCAGTTGATTTCATACCCTTTGCTGTTCCCTGCTGTTGTCATTAGTGAGCTGACATTTCAGGTTCTAACGGTCCTTCTTCTTCCCAGAATGCACCACTACCTTGGAATGTTCCTAACAGTAATTAATTTGGCTTGAAAAAGCCAAATTACTGTTCTTTCTATTACTTCTTCTTCTTCTTCTTTTTCTTCTTCCGTTTTATTCTTCCGCTTTTTTGGACAGTATCTACTCCCACAGTTTTTGAGCTAGAGACATGAAATTCGGTACAGACGTGCGGGGCATATAGGAGAAGTGTGCTATCTTCTAGCTAAGGAATCCGCAGAAGCGTTACGGCATTATCGGCGAATTTCCGGACATTTTTTCCCATAGACTATAATGGTAACAATCCTCAAATGTGGATATTTCAAAACAGTTTTTTTCATGGTCATAAATACAAATGGTGATACCCCCAACCCCCCACACAGACCCAGGTACACCCACCTACTGACTTACCTTTCCATTCCCATGGAAGCCATATTTAAAGGGTAACTAATGTCAAAAAAACGAATTTAAATTTATC
The DNA here is from genome assembly GCA_019447015.1 of Hymenochirus boettgeri. Lineage (NCBI taxonomy): Eukaryota > Metazoa > Chordata > Amphibia > Anura > Pipidae > Hymenochirus > Hymenochirus boettgeri. The sequence continues at coordinate 212,963,193 of CM033470.1, read as the reverse complement.
CTCAATAAAAGATACTTTTATGGTTATAAACACAAAAAAGACATACCCCCTCAACCAGAACCAGGAACACACACCTACTTATCTACTTATCCATTACTGTGGCAGCCCTACTTAAAGGGTAACTAAAGTAAAAAAAACTAATTTAGATTTATTCTCAATAAAAGATAATTTTATGGTTGTAAACACAAAAAAGACATACCCCCTCAACCAGACCCAGGTACACACACCTACTGATCTACTTATCCATTACAGTGGCAGCCCTACTTAAAGGGTAAATAAAGTAAAAAAACTAATTTAGATTTATCCTCAATAAAAAATAGTTTTATGGTTGTAAACACAAAAGACATACCCCTCAACCAGACCCAGGTACACACACCTACTGATCTACTTATCCATTACTGTGGAAGCCATACTTTAAAGGGTAACTAAAGTCAAAAAAGCAAATTTTGATAAATAATCGAAAAAGTTTTTTTTTTAACCCCCAACGTGATACAGGTATACACAGCTACTGGCCTACCCCTCCATTACTGTTGCAGCCATACTTAAAGTCAAAAAAACTAATTTTGACCAATCATCAAAAAAGGTTTTTTTTTAACTCTCAACCCGACACGGGTATACACACCTACTGATCTACTTATCCATTACTATGGCAGCCATACGTAAAGGGTAACTAAAGTAAAAAAAAACTCATTTTGACCAATCATCAAAAAGTTAGTATTTTATCCCCCAACCTGATATGAATACACACACACCAACTGACCTACCTTTAATGCATGTGACATATTTAAAGGGTAAGTAAAAAATAACAATGTTCTCTTCATTGACATTATTGAGTTTTAAAATTTGCAGCACAAACACACAAATTCCCTTCCAAAATGCAGTCTTTCAAGCCAAATTCAAAGTTTATACTTTAACTTTCCCTTTCTAGTTTCTACTGATTGGCTGTTGGATGGGTCAAACATGGTCAGATCTCTACTGAGCAACTGAATCAACCCAGGCACTGGGTCAAAGGCAAGACCATAACGGTCTCTACTAGGGCTAGGCATCCTGCAAACAGGAAGTCAGTATTTCGGTTGTATTTATTTATACACAGACAGAATGCTGAATTGGCAGATTAAGGTCATTGGGATGAAAAAATATTGCTCTTTTTTCTAAAAGTACATGTATTTGCACTGAACTTCCCCTTTAATATCATCAACTGTACGTTTATGTAAAGTTTTGCTGTAGCTGGAATGGTGACAGTTGGTATATGAACTGCATGGTGGGAAATTCCTTTTCGCAATTCTGCCTCATAGGGATTACTAAGCATGCTTGCCCTCACAGAGAGTCAGATAGTTTGGAAGGGGGCTGAGGATCTGAAGGACTGAGCTTGAGCAAAACAAGTACTAGATTCTAGTCATGCAGCAACACAAACACATCCAAATAAGTGCTGTTTACAAGTATTCATTTATAGATTGAAATGAGGCAAAGTCATTTTTTCAGTGTACAATTCCTTTAAAGTTCTACATTAAAGGAGTAAAAATGTTTCAAAATAAATTACATTTAAGTGCGTAACCATGAAATTCAGCAAAAAACATTTATAAATATTTAGAATTTTACATATTTTTTTGGTTAGTGAGTGCTGCACCTCTTCTTTCTCCAAAGCTCCTCTTCTGCTAGTAACACCTTCCAGTTGGACACATTTTTATTTGACATCCCCTGCTGCACAGGACTAGGGGAAACTGCAACTATGATCAGTGGCATAAATGGAAATCACCAGACCCCCCTGCAAAACTATGAGGAGGCCCCTCCCTGCTTCATTTTTTTTTTTTTAAGCTGGGGGCTATATCAATGGTAGGAATGTACAAATTCGGGCTCCCCTAGCTCCTTGAGGTTACTCCTATGGTAGATGCACCTCTCATTATGATTTATTTGTAATAAAGACATATATTAATATTGTTAAACTATTAAATTGAGAGGTTTAGTGTAAATATGTATTTTTCACTGAAAAAGGAGTATTTACCCTAATCTGCCTATCCAACAATTGGTCTGTACATAAATATGCAAATTATATAAAAGCCTGAATTCTCTCCCTACCTTATTTAATATATTGGTGATGTCTGTACATGAATAAATACTTGTGAAGTACTGACTTCCTGTGTATTAAAGGACAATACTCCCACACTCTATTTGTTGTATATAGGAGTAGCTTAGAGTGTCTGTTACTCATCTGCCCTCTAGTCTAAGCGATCAGTTGCTTGGAAATGTTGTTGAAAATTATGTGTCACCTAAAAGCCAATGATAAAGAAATTACTAGTAAGTGCAATCCAGGGAAGAAGAAAGATTATTGGTAGACCTCAAATGACAGATCTCTACAAGGCATGACAGGGAAAAGCAAAGGAATTATTATTTATTATTGTTTTAAAGGATAACATGTAGAATTACTGAGGTACAGTATGTGTAATATAATTTTTTTTTTTAATTTTAAAGTTAAATAAATTAAGGAGAGAGCCTTCAATATACTGGGGATCAATTAACCTTATTTGTTATTAACATTAGCTCTACTATATTAGAAATGCACTGCCTTGGAAGTTGGAATAAAGAAATACAGTATATAGTAACTAGAGCTATCACTGCTGCAGCCCAACCGACCCATACACGGAAATATCGGTCGGTTGGACCAAGAAATCTGCTTGTATGTTACAGCCAAAGATCTACTTTTTTTCTGTCAAATATGGACAATCTAGAATAACTGTAGCTAGTATAATGTTTTATATTAGTATTTATAGCAATAACTGCTATAAAATGTGATATTAGTATGAACTGTATACATAAGTAACAAATGCCAATGCCTATTAATGTTTAGCTATTACCTAGTTTATCCTCCTAGTGGCAGTCAAAGGTCTTTATAATAATATGTATAATAACACTGAGTTTTGCAGATTAACTTTCTATGTTTTTTTTTATGTGATATATGATCTTCAAAGAAATAATTCGGAATTGAAGCTAAGAGTAAATTGGCACGTTAACTTATCGTTAACTTTTTAATTTTAGGTGTGTCAGATCCCAAAGGCAGAAATGCATTGAAAAAAATAAGGTGAATTGCATATCAGGTCTTTTTAATATATATTTTTAGCAAAAAAAAGAAAAAAAGTTCTGCACAAATTCTGAGCGTTCAGGAAAAAGACAGGAAGTTGTCCATAAAAATGACTAAAGGTAGTCTCTGGTTACTGGGAAACTAGGGATTTTTGAATTGGCTAGGGTTTCTATAGTTTGAATGTCCATGGGGCCATACCTCCAAAACCCTCCATGTTTCTCCTCATAATGCTGGCCATGCTATAATTTTGCCTACCATTAGAAAAATGGTCTGGTCTGCTATTTTTGCAATTTCTGTTGCAACATCAGCTTTGCAAAGAATATCATATTTGTGCAGATACATAATTAATTTTTTGAAGCTACAGTGTACCCAATTTGTGTGTGTTCTGTTTTTCCTTTTTGCAGTTTAGAGGGGAATGTGCACCATATTATACTTAGTACAGTACCTAAAATAAACCATGGATAGATAAAAGGACAGTGGTGGAGGGAAAGACTGGATGGTGTATACAGGTATGTAAACAGGTAATGTACTCTATGGAGGAGGAGAAAGGGTGCACAAAATGTCAACCTACAGTCTATCTTATTTGGGTCTCTATAGGTATGACCCATGTTTCTGTCATACATTGTAGTTTGGAAATTAATAAAGTTTAGAAATTAATAGAGATTCTAATTTGAATTTTAATCTTCAGATGCCATTAAAATTGACAAATTTCACAATAATTACTGGGAAACTTTCCAAAATGTATGCAAAAAGCCCCACAGTGGTTATGTATACCAGTAGATTTCTGCATGTGCACTACTTTAACCTGTTGTCTTAAACAGCAAAGTTCTCTTAAACATTTAACCTTTATAGAAATGTTATGTCTCGGGGAACCCCTACATAAAAAAAAATATTTATCTTTTTCTTTCAATTCATACAAATATAACATATAAATCAATCAATACATCTATATTTAAAAATGCACTCAAATTCATACAGTTCCTGTCATAATCTATTACAGAACCCCTTGAAACCTCACTGAAAACCCTAGGGGTCCTGAGTTGAGTAACACTGACTAAAGCTAGCCATACATAGCCAGATGTTCTTCTGATCAGTGGCACAACTAGCAAACACTGCCAAGCAAATCTATGACAGGACCCCTATACTTGCTTTATCTACAGTCGTTTTCTGGGAGGAGGCTATATTGGTAGTTACACCCCTGCTTACTTGTGCAAAGATTGGAAATCCAATCAAAAGCCCCTGATCTCTCTGCAGATTTCCCCATCAAATCTGCGGAGAGATGGGGACTTATGATTGGTTCAAAATTTGGTGCCTTGCCTGATCTTAATTTTTTCGACAAACTGCTTGACATTGTAGCGTGCTCGTTCTGAAAAATGTTTTTTGATATTTGTAATAATTCGATCAAATTTACAGATTCACTAAAAAATATCGACCCCAAATACGTCAGTATATGTCTGCTAAATCCTGTTATCCTGTTTTAAAATGGATAAGTCTGTGTTTGAAAATGGAATGCAGATATTCATAGTGTATTTTAACAGACAAAACACTAGCCTTTTGTTGTAGTCACAAGTTACATATGTTAATGATGTGTATACCATTTGTATCTTTTCTATTCCAGCTCTACTGACTACTGACTACATTTAAACACCTGGAAAAATCTGGGCTGGAAACACTAGTAACAAACAAACTTATTTTGCTAGTGATAAGAAAACAAAGGTGGGCAATTTAATTTCACAGGGGTCCGCATGAGAAACTGTCGTGAAGGGCCGGGCCAATGGGTTCAACTAATTTCTTGGTTTTTTTTATTAGCGGCAATTTTCAATAAAGAGCGTGTAATATTTTAGATCCATCAAATTCAATGAATCAATTTATCACATCATTTTTTTTAATAACAAATTATCCAGCCTTAGACAATCAATGAACATTACTTTTTTTTTCTCTCAGGAGAGATAAGATTTTTTGTGGTCTCGGTCTAGTAGTGGGGGGCCAGTTTGGGGCAACCAACGGCCGTGGCCCCAGGTCTGTTTTAAAACATGGTTTTAAAACCAAAAGTATCTCCACACATTTGCAACAAAAAAAAACTGAGGTAGTTCTCTCAGGTGGCATAGTCACCCCTGATGTGTATGCACTCAATGGGGACGGAGTTGGCTTCTAACAAGTGTCGCCATCCACAGAAACAAAACTAATCTAAATTACAGGAATAAGATTATCTGGTTTGCTGGGCAAAGCTATTCTATAGCATGAACATGTCAGCATGTTCCTATCATTTGTAATGTATTTTAGAGAAAATAAAAAAAGCACATTACTTAATAATGTTAAGCTATAGATTATTAGTACTACAAACAGCCATATTTACTTTACTGCACGTTTTAAGGTATATATTATTTATCTTCAAGGGTGAAGGTTGTCCTATTGAAAAACTCAGCTGCCCCCTACCACCCATATCTGCTTTATATTGTGATATTTTCTTGGCTGTACAAAATGTGTATAGTGCCACTAACACCTTTTCTAAGGTAATTGTAATGTAGCACAATCTAAAGGAGATAGTACCTAATAATAAATGAGGTTCAACCATTCCACATAAATAGAAGCTAATTGAATTATGCTTGAATGGCGACACTTCCTGGAAGGGTCCTCTCACCCAACTACAATCTATATGGACCATAAGAACCTTGAATTCATCCAAAGTCTCAAAAGACTTAACCCCCGACAGGCTTGCTGGGCACTCTTCTTCTCCCACTTCAATTTTACAATTACCTATTGCCCTGGTTCCAGAAACAAGAAGGGCCGATGCTTTGTCCAGAAGTTTTTCTCCCTCTAAAAGAAGAACCGATCATTCCACCCTCCAAGATCATTGCAGCCATAAATTCCCCTCTGGCCTCCCAGCTAGTGACCAGTCAACCCTCTGCACCCCCTGAGACTCACGTTGGGATGATTTACATTCCTAAAGAACATTGACCAACAATACTCCATCAAACTCATAACTCCAAACAAGCCGGACATCCTGGGGTTCTTAAAACTTTACAACTTCTTAACCACCTGGTATGGTGGCCAACCATGCAAAAAAAAGTGAAGATTATGTATCTGCCTGTGTAATTTGTGCTACTGCTAAATCGAAATACTCTTGTCCGAAAGGTCTGCTAAACCCTTTGCCCGTTCCTTCTCGCCCTTGGACCCATCTTGCTATGGACGTTGGAGAACTTCCTTCTTCCAGAGGTAATACAGTCATTTGGGTAGTTATGGACCGGTTCAGTAAGATGGCACATTTCGTTCCTCTTCCTAAATTACCTTCTGCTATGGAACACATTATTATTATTATTATGTCCCACATTTTTCGCCTCCATGGCCTTCCAGCTGAGTTTATTTCTGATAGGGGAACCCAATTTGTCGCAAGGTCTTAGAGATCTTTTTGGGATCTCACTCCAATTCTCTGCAGCTTACCACCCCCAATCTAATGGAGCAGTAGAACGCCTTAACCAGTCCTTAATACAGTTCCTCCAATGCCATGTCTCCATTGCCAAGGTGATTGGTCTGATTTGTTACCTTGGGCGGAATCCGCTTATAATAATGGTGCATATTCCTCGACTGGAATGTCACCCTTCTTTACAGTTTTTGGTCAACAACCAATATCTTTTCCCCAGGACTTCCTACTTACCGATGTCCCTGCAGCCAATGACCATGCAGTGCACATGTCTGCTATCTGGAGTGCTACTAAAATTCATTTTGAAAAGAGTTCTTTAACAAAGAAGTCTTATGCCGACAAGGGACGGAGACCTTCTCCTCCTTATTCCGTGGGGGGATAAAGTATGGCTTTCCACCAAAAGTTGGGACCCAAATTCATTGGTCCATTTGAAACCCTTAAAGTCATCAATCCTACAGCTTTTCATTTACAACTCCCTCCTGAGTTGAGGATTCCCAATGCATTTCATGTATCTCTGTAATCTGTGTCTTCTAACCAATCTTCTTCTTCACAGGCCTCTCCTGTTCCAATTATAGTCAACGGTCAACAGGAGTACGAAGTGGAAAAGATCCTCGATTCTTGACAGTCCTGAGCATTCTCCCTATGCTATGTATAGGGAGAATGCTCGGGACAGTGTGTAGCCTGATTTCTTGCAGATCCTGTCTATCATCCTTTAAAAATCTGCCAAGTGTGTACCCAGCTTAACATAATACAGAATTGAGGTGACAGTCAGGCCCCTTCCAACCCAGGTCCTGTGTCCTTCCTACAAAGAGAAATGGTAACAGATCAGTGCTGGCTCTATCTTCTCGTAGCTTTCTCCCTTCAGTGATTTTCCAAATCTTTATTCCCATTCATCCGCAGGTTAAATTCCGCAGCGACCCAGATGCTCTAGTCCTTTAAATTTGTGAACAATAACATTTTGTAAAGATTGCAGTGTTGCAGTTGGTCCAGGTGTACTGCATGTACGATATATTACACCAGAAACAGACATTTACATAGAAAGGTCTACATTTCCCTTGAAATCAACTTTAAATCAAATATGGACATTGGAAAAACAAAAGAGTTACTTTGCCTGCCTGGCCCTAATCCAAATCTAAATTTCCTCAGGATATTGAAAGGAGTCTACAGGCTCCACAGACACTAACGCTTATGTAAATGTATGAAAATATTAAAGGTACATTAAGCTGAGCTTCAAAAATTGCTACCAAGTCAGACTACAGGTATAATATATTCAACAATACGACTATATTCATACTATCAGCAATATACTATAAATGTAATCAGCAATAAGTATATTGTATATATACATTCTGTAATATACCATACATAACCATAAGGACAAACAGAGTGGATATATTAGTGAAAGCATTAATTATATTGACATGCATTCTTTTTGACATATTAAGAACAAGGAATGACCCTGTCTTTAAAGGGTATCTCTACTGACAAGCGTTTTCAGTTTAATTGAAGAACGGGAGGTAAGCTATGTCTTACCTGGCGTTCTTAAATTAAACGATCAGGAGCAGGCAAGGAACAAAGGGAACTTACCCACGATATCGCTCCAACATTGGCTTCTCTGACAGGTCTTGACGGAGCTTGCACTGTATGCGCATGTGCAGCGCATATGCACATACATTGCAAGGTCATCAGGATCTGTCAGAAGAACAGCAGAGGAATGTGATACCTGGTAAGTTCCCTCCATTTGTTCCTGGCTCCTGAGTCCTGAACTTTTAATTAAAGTACATAGCTCTTTTACCTCCTGTTCTTCAATTTAACTGAAAAACTGAAACTCACTTTTGTCACTGAAGATACCCTTTAATCTCTGCTTTATGGTGTTCTGTTATTCATGGGAAAATATGCCAGGTGATAAAAATGCTTAATCTTTTCTAGCGCAGAGTGTGCTTTTGTTTTATGTAAATACAAACGTTTTATAAACATCATTAAGTACCAGAACCCTCTGTTTAATGCATTTCCTTTATATGTATCTATCCCTAAACATGCAATATTCTTTGGAACAAGCCCACCTCACACAACTGTAAACCCAGTACAAAGGTTTTAAAAGGAAAAAACATTTATGTGAAGTGCAAATACAATGTTCCAAAGTAGTTTTAACATCTGGGAGCAGTGTAGAGACAATCCTAGTGATCATTGCCTAAATTAACCCCATATTTACCTGCTTCGGTTACTGCTGTTTAATGTTCTGCAGTACTGTCCAGTCCAAAGCATGTTTTCAGCTTAAACTGTTCTAACTATCTATGACTCACCTACCTGTGGGACTAGTGTTTTTGTGTTTTATTACTTATCACTTTTCAACCATTATTTTTCTGAGTCAGGAATCAGATCAAACTGATCTTTGAGGGTATCACCACTCATAAGTGACACTTAGCTTTTTTCAGTTTAATTGAAGAACAGGTGGTAAAGGAACTCTTAAACAGTCAGGACCAGGCAGGGAACACAGAACTTACCTGCGATGTATGCGCATGCGCATACAGTGCAAGGAAGCGTCAGTACCTGTCAGTGAGGCCAGTGCTGGAGTGCGATCGCCAGTAAGTTCTCTCTGTTCCCTGCCTGCTCTTGACTGTTTAAGAGGTCCTTTACCTCCTGTTCTTCAATTAAACTGAAAAAAGCTAAGTGTCACTTATGTTCAAATTGAAGTTCAAATGGGAGGTAGGACATTAAGACAAAGCTCCTTTACCTCCCATTTTAAATAAACTAAAAAAGCTAGGTGTCATTTATGAATGGAGATACCCTTTAAATCAGAGTAAAAAGCAAAATGAGATAGAGCTTTGAATTTACTCTTAATAGGCAACAGTGGTCTCTGAACAAATTAGGTTTAAATAAAAGTCTGCAGTCTTTCCTTTAAAATGAACCCTGAATAACATTTCTGTATGCAGCCTGTGAGAAGTTATATTGAGGATAATGTTCAAACTTACTGCTTCCAGTAGCTTGATTAAAGGGTATGTCCACCCCTAATAAACATTTTTTATGTTTTTCAGGGCCCCCCCAAAAAAACCACAGTTTAGCTTAAAAGTTTAAATAATGTTCCCAGAACGAGAACTTATACTTATAACCTCCACAATCCACATCTGCTTGCTCCATTCACGAGCAGTAGCAGTGGAGGCTTGTCCGATAATGGCATTTGGCCACGACTGACTGCCTTAGCAGGAAGAAGCAGGGAGCAACGGTGGTGGATCATCAAGGTTGTAAGTATAATTTCTTGCTCTATATGTTATTTATTCAAACTTTTTGAACTATTATCTCCCCATATACTTGGGTTGGTTACTGAAGTTCAGTTCATTTCTGAACTTTAGTAACCAACCCAAGTATATGGGGAGATAAAAGTCTCCCCATATACTCTAATGGCCATACAATGGTAAAGTAGGAAGTTATATTGCTAAACATTTCCCATAATATAATTTATATAGGGTTTATATTATAGGTAAAGGGCTTTTATCTAACCCAAACTTGTCCAGTCTTGTATATTGACTGAGGGCAAGGTGTACTAGAGCTAGCAATATATTTTTGGAGTAAATTTAAAGGGGGGTGTGACCTTAAGAGAGCAGGCGTGGCCAAATTTAGGGTGCTTTGATGATGCAAAAGCCTTGTAAGGTTTTAGGTCAACTACCAAGTTTTCAATTGGTAACACCACCACCTATCTCTGTTCAGCCATACCTAGCTTTGCTAGTCCCATTTCTGTATTTTGTTTTTCTCTTTATTATTGTTATAGGCAGTAATCTCGTGAATGGGTCACAGGATTGCAAACTAGTGTAAAACTAAAGCTAGGTACACACTACACAATCCTTTCTACTAACTGACCGTTCAAGGCTTTCGACCGGTAGGCCAGGAGGAAGGACTGTCGCTCATGGCAAAAGTAGCGTCCTCTATGGACCACACAATCGATTGTGATTTTCCGACCTGTCCGATCGTTTGTTCATCCGATTTGGAAGAACAAATGGTCGTCAATCTGTAGCGGCCGCAAAAAGACGCCATACAATAATTTGGCCCGACCGAAACACTGAAATGTCGGTCGGTCGGGCCGAATTATTGTATCATGTGCACCTAGCTTAACGGGCACTGAGAAAAAAAGCAACATTGCATTTTGAGCTTTCTACAAAAAGTCATAAAATTATTTGATAACAATGACACAAATGTACAACACAGACAAGATGGATTAGCCTCTAGATTATCTATTGACTTGCCTGACTTTAATCACAGCTGTAAAATAAGCTTCATTGTGATGTTTTAATTATAACAAGAAATAGTACAATACTGTAATTTATCAGTGTCTGCCTTTAATCTGGGGTTTAGCTATTCAGAGGAGTTCTCTGCTTCAGAACAATATGCTTTAAAGTAGATGTCAGTAGTAGTTGGCAGATTCTTTTGTATTATGTTGCCGTATGAAAATGTGACCATTCTCGTATTATCTCATATAAAGCAAATACCAGTTGTATATATTAGCTACAATGGAAGGACAAAGCTACAGGGACGATGATTGTGAGATGATGGCATATATTATGTATGGAAAGATCATACACTCCATTCTTCTTTATTTGCAGGAGTCTCACGCAATCTTACAATAAAAGAAAGTCTCACATGGGCACAATCCATTAAATAATAAAATAGAATCAAGGGCTTGCCTCCACATGTTTTAGAAAGCAAGTTATTAATGTGGGAGAATATGGCATGCCATGTTAAAATTAGAATAAGGCCAAGGGGAGACAGCTTTATTTACTTGATGGTAAGCATGGACTGCGTGTACAAAGATGCTTGCATAAAATCACAAGATATCATTTACAAATACCTTGATAATTCTGTAAATTTTCCTGAACTGTTTAAGTTAAATATAAGTAGGTATACTAAGTAAGCTGTGCACTACTGAGAATGCCCTTTTCTAAGTAAAACATCTTGTTGCTGCCCCACAATGCTAAAGTTATACAACACATGATTTAAGAAAGGACGGGGATATTGTGGGACAATATGTAACATGGTATGATGTATGACTATAGTGTTCTACCTTTGTTGTAGTAAATAAGCCTCTGTATGCTTATATACTACCTGGGCAATGTTATTTTTCAAAGGATATCTTTTGGTGCTTTATTGACACAACATGTTTCGGACGTGAAGTCCTTTATCAAGTGTACAAAACCAGTGCTCTATACTACATATATACACCCAATACAGGAAATTACATCCCAGTCCCTCCCACCACCATGTGAGCAGATCCTCCAATCGAATCATTCTGTTTTGTCCGCTACGCACCCACGTGGCACAGCCGCTCGCGTGGCACCCAGGAACAGCGGATCAAGCACAGCAGACTGCTATGGATCCTCACATGATTCTTCATCGGAATACTCGTCTCAATCTGATTTTTTATCAGAGGGACCACGCAGAGGATGGAGACCCAAACTGCATGGCCTACCACCATGAGAACACTACCCCAGATCTGCAAAAAGGAGGTAATAAACAATGTGGTGAACTTATCTAGCTACAATTTAAATACAGCAGAACTCAGACTGTTAAATAAAGGATTAGGCTTTGTACCCACATACCAATATGATTTTTTGGAATGGGAAATAGCCTTTCATACGTTTCTTAGGAAAATTAAGCTGCAAATGTACTTTAATGATAAAGGGGTTACTAGAAGGGAGGATACTTCCTTTAAACCACCTTCCTTTAAACCAGCTAGCATGTTTATACCTGATGTGCATAATAACAATTTGAAAGTGTTTGAACAGATTGTATGTATGGAGGTTCAAAAAGTGTTTAAGAACACAAAACATAATGCTATATTGAATTTAAAGTTGGAGGAACGACAGGCTATAAAATCTCTCTCCAATAATACCAGCATAGTAATTAAACAGGCAGACAAAGGTGGGGCTGTTGTGGTCATGGATAAGTGCCAGTATATTACTGAGGCAAAACGCCAGCTTGAAGTGCCTGGGCACTATGAACTTATACACCATGACCCAACAGCTACACTCCACAAAGAGATTAAACTCTTTGTCACAGAGGCCTTTAAAAATGGGATTATCCCTAGTTACCCTAGAGATGACTTAACCCCGGAACACCCTAGAAGACCTGTGTTATATTTATTACCCAAAATCCTTAAGTCTCTAGTGAACACACCCGGACGACCGATAGTATCGGGAACTGGTTCGGTCTTGGAACCACTTTCTGGTGGATTCATACCTGCAACCTTTGGTTAGGAACATCCCTACATGTCTCAAAGATACCACTGAACTATTACAACTTTTAAATAAAGTTAACCTCCCACAAGGGAATTTACATCTAGCTAGTATAGATGTTAAAAGCTTATACACATCAATCCCCCAGGAAGAGGGAATCAAATATGTAGAGGAACTACTCCTTTCCACTGACTTACCGCACCGGTTAATTTTCTTCTTAATTGATTGCCTTACACTGGTTATTAAAAGGAATTATTTTAGGTTTGACAAAACCTTCTATTGGCAGCGACAGGGGACATCTATGGGCGCTGCGGTAGCCCCTTCGTTTGCCAATATTTTTATGTATTATATTGAAAATCAATTGTTTCTGAAATCCAGGTTTTCTTCCAATATTGTTATGTACACACATTTAGTTGACGACATCTTGGTAATATGGAATGGGAATGTAGTAGAATTCAGAGAGATGATTGATGCAGCTAACATGTCCTATCCCACTATACACTTTACATATGAGATCTCCAAGACTGAAATAAATTTCCTTGATGTCAACATAACTTTAGAACAAGGCTGTATCAAGACATCTCTCTTTTCGAAACCAACTGATAGGAACAACCTTCTTAATACCAATAGTTTCCATACACCAAGAATTTTTAAAGCTATCCCGAAAGGGCAATTCATACGTGCCAGACCTATAGCCTCAGATAAGGCCAGATACGAACAAGCTACCAATAAGGTGTATGAGAAACTGGTGGAAAAAGGTTACCCCCCTGGGGAATTAGTCAAAGTAAAAAAAGAGGTCAGAAAGATAAGAAGGGTTGATATCTTGCAACATAAGCAACAACAGAAATCGGACACCAATCAGACTAGGACACCTTTTGTCTCATGGTAGAGCACACAGAGCCAACATATTGAAAAAATTATTAAACAGTTCTGGCCCTTGATCCAGCAGGATAAAACCTATGGTAAACTATTTAAAGAGATCCCGCTATTTAGTTAGCAGAGAGGGAGCTCCTTGAGAGACAAGCTGTCCCCAGCTGATCTAAGAAAGCCAGAAAAGATGTTCAACGTTATCCCGAGAAAAGGGACCTATCCATGTATGGGGTGTATCTGTTGTTCTTCTATTATTAAAGGAGATGTCATAACTCACCCCTTAAAGGGTACAGCCATAAAACTCAAACACTTTGCAACATGTAACACCAAACAGGTTGTATATCTAATTAAATGCCCATGTGGGATGTGCTATGTTGGACAAACATCCAGGGAAATAAAAGAGCGCATAAAAGAACATAAAAGACACATCAGGAATTTCAAACCTGATACCCATTATGATACTACTGTTTCTAGGCACTTTTTTGAGTCCAAGCATACACATAACCAACTTATGTGGAATGTACTAGAAACAGTTATGACGCCACTTAGAGGGGGCAATATAACTAAGATGCTACTCCAAAAAGAATGTTATTGGATAAGACACTTATGTACATTGGTACCAAAAGGTCTTAACGATTCATGGTCACTCAAATGTTACTTATAAGCCATTTTAGATGTTATTTATTAACATTTCTAATATAGCATTTTTTCCCCCCCACAGATAATCCGTCTGCCTATAGATGACATAGTCGGTATAGTCACTGCAAGGTAATAGTATCTAATCCTTAGGCTGTACTTATATTGATTACACAATGTGTTATCTGACCTGATCCCTTATCTTACCCTCAGTAGGCCCTTTGGGCAATACTTGTTTACTGATTTAATTGTATGGCAGGCATATAGCAGTACCATATTCAAGGCTTATGTATATTTGTATGGTTGTTTTTCTTGCTTTTTCTATTTAGATGGAGGTCACCATTGAACAAAACGAATGATTCGATTGGAGGATCTGCTCACATGGTGGTGGGAGGGACTGGGATGTAATTTCCTGTACTGGGTGTATATATGTAGTATAGAGCACTGGTTTTGTACACTTGATAAAGGACTTCACGTCCGAAACATTGTGTCAATAAAGCACCAAAAGATATCCTTAGGAGTCTTCTTTGTTTGGAAGCATCTGCATACCATTTTTCCATTTTTTGACTTAGCTAAGGTGTTTGGGACAGTGCACAGCAGGATCCAGCAGCTAGAGGTGTTCAGGAAACTATCTATTGTTCAATGTTATTTTTCCACAACCAATCAGATATTAGCTTTCAAATGGAAGCTAACATTGATTGGTTGGGACAAAACTTGCACCATTTTTAATGATATGAACTTTTATTACATCGCCCTGTAAAGGTCCATAATGCGCGCTATAGTTTAGTTAAAGCTGGAAACAGTTAGGACCTGTTAGAGGAGGCAGTGGTAGAACATGCTCGTGGGTTTCCTCTCTTCGTTCCTGGCTCCTGTTACATTAATTAAAGATATAGCTCATTTACCTCCCTTTCTTCAATTAATGCAAAAACTGAAAGTTCTATTTCTAAATGAACCTATTTTTCTAATCTTCTAAGAGAAGGAATCTGATGCTAAAGGCTGGGGACATCAGGTTCAACTCACATTTTTTTTTGCAGCATGAAATATATTAATCCCTTAAATTGCTATGTTAATGCAAACATCTAAGTAACAGCCATAGGATGCCATTTAGGTGCCTCATTCACATTTTTCATGTAGCCTGGCTGTTCTGCCCTTAATGGAGTGTGCACTTGTGTGACCTTCCCTGTCTTGCAAGTGTATTTATGACTTTAATGGTAAGTTCCAACTGTAGGGTAACTATAAAGATTTATGATTGTTAGTTTAGTGCCCCGTCTTGTTGATTTCCATATATCATTTGGACTGATGGCATTTATTAAGCCTCCAGATGTGAAAACAAAAAGTGGGAAAAAGCAGCCCTAAACAGGCTAGGTATACATGTGACATCCCATCGATCATTGTACCACATAAGCCAATTGTTTTTTAACAGATTTCAGCATTTGATTACAGGAATAGGTCACTCCCAAAGTGCACTATTCTTTTAATGTATTGATTGAAGTCTGGGAGGTTAAGAAGCTATGTGTTACCTCACATTCTTCAATCAATAGCTCAGGATTGGGGAATGAAGGTAGAAGAAACTTACCTTTTGTGCGATCCACCACAGTCACAGTGAAATCTTTGACCGCTTCCTTGTTCTGTACAGCTATAGCGGGCATGTGCGATAATGTGCTACAGCTGCTCAGCCTGTAATATCCGCACTGCTACTGTGCCACACCAGCCCCTCCCGCTCTCTCTATTGGCTACTGCTGCTGGACTGTTAATCACCTGCTGATAAAAGATAAAAGCCTCAAAGGACCAATAGGCAGAAAGGAATGAATAGTACTGTGCACTATGGGAGCGTTTTGACTGGTTCCACTGACTTTCTTCCTTGAATAGGAGCCGCAGGTTATGCCGAGCACTGAGCAGTAGGGTGTGTTTCCTGACTCTGACACCTGACTCTCTTAAAAAGCAGAAGCGGAGTTGAAGCAACTTTAAGTTACCGTGTATATTGGAGTCATGCAGGCGGCGCTCAGACTTCTTGTGGGCATGCATGCACATTCATGGTCACACACATGATGTGTCTTGCGCCAGTCAAGTTTTTTTTTCACCACTGCCAGTCTGCCACCTTATTTCTTCAACGAAGAAAAATGCGTCCCTAAAAAGTGTAAAAAAAGCCTATCCCAATTACTTAAATAGAAGGCATAAAGACATGAAGAGGATATAAGGCTTAAAAATATTAATACTTTATTATTACAATGTTAAAGCCAGTAAATCGATTATGTAGATTATGTATGTAGAAAAGTATATACATATCCTATCAAAACATCCCCTCAGATCCCCAGCTGGATTAATAGTGCATAAGTAAAGAAAGTCCTAAGATACTTATCAGTCCTGTTGTCAAGTCACAGAAGTCCGTGCACGGTTCAGAACATAACCAGGTCAAGTATCAGGGCTACAAAATTGTAAGTATCTTACAGCATGGTGGGATATTAGGAGGGGGGATTAGCACATCTGCTTTTTCAATGGCGCTAAAGGACTGTTTGAACAGCCACTGCTATTTAAAGGCCAGACCTCCTATCCGCGTCTGCCTCAGTCACATGTCCGGTTCCGTCACCGGCATCAAGTCTCGCAATCTCATGGAGTCAACAGTCCGTCACTACGGTAACAAAGTAAACACAAATGTATCAAAATAGGAATGTTAAAACCCTTAAACACACGCTAAGATGATCGGGTAAGGGATACAAAGTATACCCAATGTAAATGTAATATTGCAGTATAGACATATCGGCATTTATATCTGCAATAAAACAATAGGTATAGATTATGAAAAGTGTTCTTATTCAATTGACAGAGTGGTGTCTGATTACTATACATCAGACACCACACTAGCGACAAAACTAAACATATATACATCTGTACAGAATCCCTATGGTGCACTAGTACAAGAGACCGTAGGGTCCCCACTATGAGTAATCCGGACCTGGCAGCAATGAGTCTTATTACAAATGGAACTGATAATTCAAAGTGTCTATTTTCCATGTGCTCTAAACATTGTAATGTCCACCAAATCGTGAATGATGAATGGCCTGTAAATCAAAGTCCAAAGATCCTCCTTCATTCCCAATCCCAAGAAACATGATCCGAAAGGATAAAATACTAACTTTTTTGATGATTGGTCAAAATGTGTTTTTTTGACTGTACCCTTTAAATATGGCTGCCATGGAAATGAGAAGGGGGTCAGTATGTGTGTGTAACTGGATCAGGATGGAAATTAAAAAAACAAACTTTTGATTATTGATGAAAATTTGTTTTTTTTGTCTTTAGCTACCCTTTACGTATGGCTGCCATAGTAATGGATAAGTAGATCAGTAGGTGTGTGTACCTGTGTCGGGTTGGGGGTTAAAAAAAAAAAACTTTTTTGATGATTGGTCATAATTAGTTTTTCTTTACTTTAGTTACCCTTTTAGTTTGGCTGCCACAGTAATCGAGGGGTAGGTCAGTAGGTGTGTGTAACTGTGCCACGTGGGGGTTAAAAAAACGAACTTTTTTTGATTATTGATCAAAATTTGTTTTTTTGACTTAAGTTACCCTTTAAGTATGGCTGCCTCAGTAATGGATAAGTAGATCAGTATGTGTGTGTATCTGGGTCTGGTTTTTTTTTTGTGTTTACAACCATAAAACTATATTGAGGAAAAATCTAAATTTGTTCTTTTTTTACTTTATTTACCATTTAAGTATGGCTGCCAAAGGAATAAAGGGTAGGTAAGTAGGTGTGTGTAACCGTGTGAGGTGGGGGGTATATTTTTTTGCATGTATGACCGTATAACTTTTATTGATGATTGATCAAAATTCGTTTTTTGACTATAGTTACCCTTTAAGTATAGCTTCCATGGGAATGGAAAGTGGAAATGGAAAGTTAGGTCAGTAGGTGGGTGTACCTGTGTCTGTGTGGGGGGTTGGGGGTATCACCATTTGTATTTATGACCATGAAACAAACTGTTTTGAAATATCCACATTTGAGGATTGTTACCATTATAGTCTATGGGAAAAAATGTCCCCAAAATTCACAGATAACGCCATAACGCGGATTCCTTAGCTAGAAGATAGCACACTTCTCCTTTATGCCCCGCATGTGGGAGGAGATACAGTCCAAAAATGTGGAAGAAGAAAACGGAAGAAGAAGAAGAAATAGAAAGAACAGAAACTTGGCTTTTTCAAGCCAAATTAATAAAGTCACACAAGGGGAACAAATACATAGATAGTTCAGTACATAAATATATAAATTATATAAATAGAAGTGCTAGAGCTTTGCCACAAGAGGTTAGGTGGTCCCTGCCCCGTAGAGCTTAGTTATACGTAGCAAAGTGTTACTGCATTTTGTTTTGCTTTGCATATTCACATTAATGTGGTTAACAGGATTTTCTGTGCCAAATAATACAATGCATACAGCTGTGTATAAGTCTTTTCTCAAGCACCAATAAAGCTCTTAATGTATTGCAATAACTACAGCAGTGTTATCAGCCATCTGATGTGAATAAAAATTTTAATACATTTCTCAATGTTACACCTCAAATTTAATGGCGTAGAAAACTGTCATAACAAACAACACAGATGTTGTGAAACAATACTGTGCTCTGTGCTTGCAGCTCTAAGTCGGAGGGAAAAAATGGAAAATTACACAACTGCCGCAATGAACATCTAAACCATACACAAACCATTTGTACATTGCAAAACTTTTAAAAAAACATTTTGTGAAACATTTTATTAAGAAAGTGACAGTTGAAATTTGATTTGATCACATAACCTGAAACCCCGTTATGTTCATGTTTGAGGATTTTACCCTTTATAGTCAGTGGGAAAAAATGGCCCAAAAATCGCCAATAATGTGTTAGTGCTTTACGTGTTAATAGCATAATTCTCCTATGTATCCCGCACGTCTGTACCGAATTTCATCCAAAGTTAACAATATGTTTAATAACCCCGCAGGTATATATATCCCCAGATTTTTACCCTATGTTTTATACTGGCTGAATCACACATATATTGGTAGGATCGCACAAATAGTGAACTCACTCAATAATTTATAAGGTCTGAGTGTATATACCACAGACCGATCGCTTCCAAGACACCTTTCACCAAACATAGGTCAGCGTGCAGTAGACTCACGCTCCTCTCGGGTGGTCCGGGTGCAGGATCGCCCTGGGTACTTCACTAAGTCCGTGAAACTGCAACTCCCGATCCGCACTCCCACTAGGAAATCCAGGTACTTGGCTTAGATGATAAAATTACACTTTATTTGGACAGTTAAAAAACATGAGATGCCTGACGCGTTTCGAGCGCTACACGCTCTTAATCATAGGCAAAGTATTTCATGTCTCTAGCTCCAAAACTGTGGGAGGAGATACTACACCATCCAACATCCGCCATTTAATCGGTACACTTTTAGAGACAACAGGGCGCAGAGCTAATCCCGATCTCAGCACAGCTCCGTGCACTGGTTTTCTCCATAGTGTACCGATTAAATGGCAGATGTTGGAGGGTATGAGATACAGTCCAAAATGCAGAAGAATAAATCGAAAGGAGATGAAATAGAAAGAACAGGAATTTGGTAATGTTGTAAGGAGAATATAATACTGATCTATTATTATGGCTATTTATTCTCTACAGGGTATGGGGCGGGGGATTCCTATTAGTTTTCTTAATTCACAATAACATGAAATGTGTAATTATTGCCATATGCAGAGTCCAGGGCTTATTTACTAGTTTGTTTGGGGGGGTTGTAATGGGGGTTGGACTCTGATATAAATGATATTATTTTACCCTTGGCATTTCTGGTCTATAGAAGAAACCAAATGACAGTAACTTATTTGCAATGGCAAAGTCCAGCCAACCAGCTCCATGCCACTTCCTTCCACCCACAAATCCCAGAACAAGTCCCAATGGCCCCAGGTGCAGTTCCTGTTCTGAGCCCCTCCTGCTGATCGCTCCCGTGGGGGAAGTTGAAAGGGAAGAGCCGCCTGATAGTTCAGGTTCATAGTAAAGTGGAAAATCCCTTTTCAGTTGTGCCAAGAAACATCCGATCTCTCCAGGCTCCAACATGACAGGGTGAGATTTATGGTCCCGAACAGCCCTTCTAGCAAACTGCTGGTTCTCTTCCTTGTTACATGGAAGGAGCAGCCTAGTTAGATCCGTAACACCGGATGGACTCTAGGGGGCGACAGAGTTCAAAAGAAAAAAAGAAGAGAAAAAAAAAAAACCTGCCCCCTCCAGCAATGTTTTCTGTACTTTCTGTAAACCCTATAAACACTGCAGGAAGGAAACAGTCAAACAGATCTGCACCTGGGAAGGCACCACGTGTGACAATATCCACACAAGGTAGAAAGGTTGGCACAGTGGCAGCACAATGATTCCATAAGGTTAATGCTTCTGCATCCCCTAGAGGTGGATTCCCTTGGGCTGGTTTGTCTATAAAGATCCCACTGCTCTGGTAAGTCTGAATGTTTCAAATGGATTCACAAAGTTCTAGGCACTTCTGTGTAGCTATGATTGAAATACATCGTAATGACTAGAATGGGGGGTATCATCTTGTTTACAGTGTCCTGGAGGGTTTTTGTCAGTAAATGTTTGATATCTGCCCAAAAGCTGGTGTGGGGGCTACAGTGACAGTGCAGTATGGCTAGGGGTCCATAAGTCAGAGGATCAGTATGGTTAGGGGATCAGTATGGGATCAGGTTGTATGCGGCATCACTATAGATGGGAGATCAGTATGGCTGTGGAGATCAGTATGGCTGTGGGGATCAGTATGGCAGGGGTGATCAGTATGGCTGTGAGGATCAGTATAGCTGTGGGGATCAGTATGGCTGTGGGGATCAGTATGGCTGTGGGGATCAGTATGGCTGTGAGGATCAGTATGGCAGAGGGGATCAGTATGGCTGTGAGGATCAGTATGGCAGAGGGGATCAGTAATGGCTGTGAGGATCAGTATGGCAGGGGGGATCAGTATGGCAGGGGGGATCAGTATGGCTGTGAGGATCAGTATGGCTGTGGGGATCAGTATGGCTTTGAGGATCAGTATGGCTGTGGGGATCAGTATGGCTTTGGAGATCAGTATGGCTTTGGGGATCAGTATGGCTGTGGGGATTTGTATGGCAGGAGGGATCAGTATGGCTGGGGTTAAATGAATGAAAGGAAATTTTTGCTGCTAATGGAGGTTTGGCCATATAAGAACATTAAAAATGACATTATATGGCTAAACCCTGTTAATACCGTAAGCTAATTGTTGGTCTGTCTGTATATCAGTATATTTATATATCCCTATATCTGTCTGTCTATATAATGTCTATATATATCCATCTGCATACTTGTTGATATAACTTTCCTATAAGTGTGTTTGTTTTATGGTTTCCACCTGTATTCTAGTAAGTCTATGATTGAGACAAATTTGCATCATTTAAACAAACCTATAATTACTGTAATAAAATGAAAAACTCTTTCGCTTGACAATATTACTTTGTAAGCTTTCAGTCATTCTGGTATTGTGATTATTGCACAAATAAAGTGCAGTTTATGTGATGGCAAAATTATTTAGTGCTCAGAATTGCGTGCATAGCACTAGGATACACTCTACATGCTTATGTCTAATAAGGGAAGAACATTTTCTTATCACAGTTAGCAGGACACAGTGGTAAGACCAAGATAATACTGGAGTAAATGAAAAGTCCGTGGTGACATCAGACTGATACATGTCAGGGACCATGAGCAATTGTTTCAGTGTGTCAACTCTCAAATACCCTCTGTCACTGAAATATGGGGAGGCATTATTGAGTGGGTTATGCAATTGGTGCAATGCTATATTTTGTCTGCCTCTTTACTGTGAGGACTAAAGGAGTTGGAGTTAGCATTCGGTTTTTAGTTTTGTCCTCTCTAAGGCTGGGTACAGATTTAACAGGCCAAACATTATTTCTGTACATCATTCATTCGGTCAGCCCAAAATAGCTGCACTAATTTTGCGTTTGCACATTGAGTTTGAAATGATCAGACATGTTGGTAAATTACGGGCAATGGTAAGGTCCATTTTAGACCAAACGATTGACCATGACCATATAAAAGTACGAGGCTGCAGGCCGAGTACCTTTTATACAGGGCATGGAACTCCAAGGTGACCTCTAATATCCTTATAATTTACAGTTCGGGGTGCATTATTTATTATAACCTACCCTTTTGTGGCTTCTGGTTTCCTTCTCCTCCTGGAACTGTAAGATTATAAGGATATAATCTTACAGTTCCTCCCATAGAAATCCACTACAGGGGTAGGTTATATTACTGTATGTACCAGCCTTAATTCGGACCCACCAGTATGAACCCTTTAGGTCAGGCTTGTTTATTTATTTACCCTGTACTGTTATAGGGTATAACCTATAGAACCTAGATCCATTGATCTGACAGAAGAGTGTTGGCTGATCTTTCTCATACCATCGCATTTTGATGTTGGATTGAAGTTGGTTTATTGCAGGACAAGGTAATAACTCTTATATATTCCTGATTTAAATTCAGTTGGAGCTTAGGGAAGGTTATCGTAACATTTTACAGAACTGTTTTAAATTTAAAGGGGAACTGTGGTCTAAAAATGACTTAAGGTAAATTGATAGGAATTGCTCCCCTGAGAATTTTTGCAATTTATTTCCATTGTTTGTTTTGCATAGTTTTGAAGATATTTACATTTTTGTGTGTGATATGGCAGCAGCATCACCAGGTCCCCTGCACTTCCTGCTTCCTGCTCTGAAACTGTCAGTCAATCTGTCCTGTGTCTTCTCCTCCCCTTTGCAGCCCCCCTGGTCCCTCCCACTCATGGACCCCCATGTCCTCACAGTTTGCAGGCCCCCATGGTCCATTATCTTACAGCCCCATGTGGCCCTGCCCACTCATGGGTGCCTAAGCCACGCCCATCCACAGATGTATAAGCCCCGCCCGCTCGTGGGTGCCTAAGCTCCACCCACTCGTGGGTGCCGTGGGTTACTCAGACCCCCCCCCCCTCCTACAGTAAAGAGTGAGAACTCTGCCTGAAAAGGCTGTTTTCACACAGTGAAAGAGAAGGGCTGTAGATTCCCTTACCTTCTCTGTCAGGACTTCACACAGCAGAGAGGAGGAGGGACTTCCTGTCTCCCTCACACACTGAGGGAGTCTGAGGCTGTGCTTGCCGGCGGCACTGTGCAGGAGAAGCCTTAAGGATGTCACATGTCAGCCTCCCACCTATTAACTTTCTGGCCAGTCATTTCTGTATCTCTTGAGCTGTGGAGCACGTAGAGAGGTGGTTCGTTTTAAAGGCAGGAAACTGGCCTTTAATTTAAGCTTAACTTGTTTGGAGACCACAGTTCCCCTTTAATGAACTATACCCATCTAGTTTTGGTTACATTAATAATGGTTCCGGTTGACACTACCTGCCAACTTATACCCTCATACCAGCCCGAAAAAATAAACCTCTGGTTCTGTTAGGTATTTAATAATGATTAATTTTGTTTATGGGCATATGGGTAGATGCAGTACAGACCTGTCCCTGCTATTTTGAGTTGACATAATGTTGCATGCACAATGTTTCAGCAGCTAAAAGCTGTAATGTGTAAAGTAAATTAGGGTATACACTTTGAGTTGATCTCTGGAATACGGCAGGCTTCCTACAAATTTTTAATGATTGAAAAGCCTGTCAAATAATGACTTCAATGCTTCCTGTCAAAGGAAGCTTTCAATATCACAGTAGAAATCTGCCACAAATTATCCAACAATGTATCTTTTCATATGGAAGCTATTTTGTCAGAGAATTTCATGTTTCTAGACATGTAGATAGCAGGCCCCTGCATTAACATAAGAATTGTTATCTCCTGAAAACCTGACTGTAATACTTACCCTGAAAACCTGACCTTGCAATACTGTACTTACTTTCCTGGCATTCCTGTGAGATATTCACTTTGCACTTCCCTGTTCGATACGAGTTTGCACATGTGCAGAGGTGGCAGCCTGGTCAGAAGCAGTTATTCATTGGCTGTAATGTAATCACTGCTGTGATTGACTGCTGTGCCAGAGAGCAGATGTAAGACCAGTGAATAGGATATCAGAATACAAAGTTAATATCTTCCTTCAGAAACACTGGTAAGTAAGTATTGGGAAGTACCGTAAGCGTTTTCAGGAGTAAGTATAAAATGATGTGGGAGAGGTAGACATGACCTTTAAATTAGTATTTATTTCATTAACATAACCGAACAAGCCTTGCAAAAATAATGCAACAGTGTATTGGTATACCGTACTATATGTGCTGTGATTATGAGGATTAAATATGAATGGATGATTTTATATTTCTCTGTACCTAAGGCTTACACTACACAGCAAAAACGCATGCTGTGCAGTGTGTTTTTATGCATTTTTCGTGTGTTCTTATGCACTGTGTATAGTGCATTTTTGGGTTAAATGGCAATGTGTGAATGGTATTCAGACATCACTATGTGATTTTCATGACCTTGCTTTTTTCCTAACTCATGTGTTATAAAAAGGACCAAAAAGCAATAAAATGCGTTTAGTGGGAACGAGCCCTAAGGTGGTAGTGAACTATCATTGATCTTTTATAGGTATTTGCAGAATAAAGTAGCGGATCAACTGTCAATCTAAAATAGATTAAAGGGCATAACCACCCTTAAAACACAAAACTGGTCACTTAGTTACCAGCCCCTGTTTCCAGTTGATATATTCAGCACATTATTCCTCTGCTTTCTCTTCTGCACATGCTCAAGTTTCTTAAAGCTCATTGAGCAGGGTGAGGAGGCAGCATCCTTTGCCAGAAAGCGAGAGGATGAAGACATTACTAATCTTTAAATATCTGTTTAGAAATGCATGTAATTAAGGGCCTATTTAAAAATCCATGGGATCGCAAATTAGCGATACTGCGGGTTATCAGAAGTACAGCCATGATTGTACATTTATGACCACATGGCTGTACAATACCAATCGCTATTAGATGTAATGGTTACCTGTATGAAGACAGGAGAAGACAGGACCAACTAGGAAGTCATCACCAGAGGAACAGGGAGCCAGAGGAACAGACTGTGAGTGGGGAATAAAGTCCAGTAATACTAGAAGAATCCAGGCACAAAGTTAATAGGCAAGGTCAACTGGAAAGCAGGAAAGGCAAATCAGGAATCCAATGGAAAACTAGGGTACTAACCAGGGAACCCAGCCCAGCTCAATAGGCAAGCAATGCTATTTTCGAGCAGCGGGAGGCAGTTCACGGCCCTTTATGAATCTTCGCTCCAGTGGGCGCTCTTCCGTGACGTCACATGCGCCGTGCATTAGAACCTTACTCACTAATGTCAACAGCAGGGAACAGTAAAGGGTATGAAATCAACTGATTTTTCAAAATGGAAGAGAATATGTTGAATAACTAAGCATTACACAAACTAACAATTTAACATATATTGATAATTTCCACTGTCCTTTTAATATTCAATCTGGTTCCTGAGGTAAAGACTGGTAGGAAAATCTTCAAATAAAAGGAGCATCTGACATCACTGAAAATAAAGATAATATTACAGAGCAGAACAAGCTGTAATTGAGGGGGGTATGCACACCTGTGAAGTACCCAGACCCCTATGCTTTGGGTACCATGCTGGAAAATAGGCCTGTCATTTTAAACCATAAGGCCGTGTTTTTATGTTTAATTCATCTTTAATTTAAGTATCCAGTATAATGTTTTTTCTTAAAGGGCATGTCCACCCCCAAAACTAAAATTTAACCCCTTACTGGCCACATCAAGTAGTTTAAAACAATCCTTACCTTACATTCCTGCTCAAAATAGTTCCCCTGCTGTGCCCCTCCAAAGTCCAGGAAACTGCTGTGTAGGAGCAGTGTGTGACTCATGCTGTGCCTGAGACTTCCTCAACCTCATCAAGGTTGAGGCATGCTCAGTGCAGCCCTCCCTGCCTCTCAGCCAATCACAGACGCGGCTGCCGGTCCCGCCCCCTGCTTTCAATTCCATGCAAGCAGAGGGCCTGAACACTGCAGCGGAGGAGAGAGGGCAGGTAAGTAAGAATCGGGGGACTTTCTAACAATTCTATTAATGCGGTTGTTGCTGGGGGAGCATGCCCTACCACATATCAAAAGTTAAATTTCGGGGTGGACATGCCCTTTAAAGACCTTGTGAGGTTTAAGAACTACAAATTCATTGTGTAAAGATAAACTATGTACTGATCAGTGTCCACAAATAATACATATTTTTATATTATATTCTATAATATGACCACATCAAATACACCCTAAGTGCATAGATTAAAAAGTAATTAAATACCAGACTAAAACTCATAAAAGGTATCAAGCTGATTACAATGAAGCGGTAGCACTCTCTGATATATATTCAACATTCAGCTCATAGTTCAAATAACCAGATCAACCAATCAAGGTGGCTGATATAAATAGTGGTAAGGGGTAGGTCACACTAATGCGTTTGCGATTTTTAAATTATAGAAATCGCAGCAATGCAAGCGCAATCGCACAAAAATTGCATTGGAAACGCATGTGCAATCACGTGCGATTGCATAACGCAGGAAGTGTGGCCAGGCCCTAAATTACTGAAGTGTGAAGTAAAAGGAATTCCATGTAATTAACTGTCCCAGTGTCCCTACAGATGTTTGTATTTCTGGCTTGGTGCTGGCAGTTCTTAATCGATATAGTTTGCCATAAGTCCAAGGCCTGGGATCAGTGGTGAGGGCTGTTAAAATTGTTCCCTACTGGTGTGTACAGTTTTTTTTATTTGTTATAGTAAAGTGGTGGTGTGTATTATATCAGCCACTTTGATCCACAGTATCTTGTACCTTATCTGTTTGAAAATGTCAAACAGATAATTAATTCTGCTCTGTGCCTTTTCTTTGCATGGTAGCA
The DNA here is from genome assembly GCA_019447015.1 of Hymenochirus boettgeri. Taxonomy (NCBI): domain Eukaryota; kingdom Metazoa; phylum Chordata; class Amphibia; order Anura; family Pipidae; genus Hymenochirus; species Hymenochirus boettgeri. The sequence goes on along the minus strand of CM033470.1, from coordinate 212,936,075 downwards.
GTAGAAGGGGCCAGACTGGCAGCGGCATAAGGGATTAATGAATACATCGCATTTCAGATTTCCTTTGCCAGAGCAGCAGATCTGTGGACCACACCCTAAACCTGACATCACAGCTAATGATTATTGACTGCTGTTTTCCTGCTTTCTCCTCTGCACATGCTTAAGCTTCTAAAAAGCTCATTGAGCAGAGAGTGGAGGCAAATACCTTCTCCACGACGGTAGATAACTTCTCATAAAAAATCTGGGAACAAATGCATGTAATAAACTGATAAAAAGCGCAGTTGGGGTTTAGGGCAGATAAGTGACAAGTCACCAGTTTTTTGTTCTAAGGGTGTACATGGCCTTTAAATGATATACAGCTTAGGTTTCCCTTTTAGTATTAGGTAGAAATGGTACTGTGATTGGATTTTTGGAGGAAGAACCTTTACAAAATCCCAGGAACTGGTGAATAGAAACAAAAAATGATACAAAGTTTTTATTTCATTTAAATGGATTTAAGGAGGAATTTTACACTAATATTATCTCAACATTTCCTGATGTTGTCAGACAGGTTTTCGCTTGAACAAAACCACAGGTTTAGCCTTGTAGACCCCCCTCCTGCACACATTGAAAATATACAATCCTTTGGTTCATGCCTGTCGACTATCCCAATTATCTATAGTTCAATTATTTTTTTAATTTCTACCCCTAATCTGCCCAAGGGATGGCTGCATGCATTGCCTCTAACTTAGTCTGCAAGCTCAAACATGCCACTGTATTGTTTCACATACTGAGCAGACATAACATCCTATTCTTATAGTGAGAAATGGTTGACACTGTGATGTTAGAAGGTTTTCTGGAAATTAGAAATGTGTAATACATTGATTATAAAAGTGAAGGGCAAAATCCTTTTTTGTGTTAGTGCTAGTAAAAATATTGTATTTTCTGTTTTAAAGTATCAGTAAATTTGTAGTATGTAGTAATCACTGGGAATAGTAAAGGTTACAAATTAATCAGTATGAACTGAATCTAACAAGTGGATAAAAAAAAAACATGGGTAATGAAACCCTAACCATATATTTACTTTGGTCACCAGTTGACATCCCTACAAGTTCCTATCACCCTTCTCTGATTCCTTCCAGCCAGATAGCTTACATTGATTCATATAGTGCTGTAATGGGCCCTTAACATTGTGAGAAAGAGGGAAGAAATGAATTGTTGGACTCCTGGTAGAAGGTTTGCTGATTGGGCCTCAGGTATCCCCAATCAGACACTGGATGGATAGCCTACGGATAAAGCTATTTTAATGTTAAGTCAAACACTCTAGTAATTCCTCAATTCTTTTCCTCCCATACTGTTTCAGGCATGCTCAATTTCCTTTACTGAGTTTTGATTTGAAGTGTATCTCCACTGATAAAAGTGAGTTTGTGGTTCTTCAGTTTAATTGAAGAAAGGTAAGATAAAGGAGCTATCTCTTACCTCCTGTTCTTCAATTAAATGATCAGGAGTCAGGAACAAAGGGAGGGAACTTACCCAGTATTGCGCTCCTCCGCTGTTCTTCTGACAGGTCCCGAAGAAGATAGCACTGTATGTGCATATGTGCTGTGCATGCGCATACAGTGCAAGCACTGTTGCGACCTGTCGAAGCAGCAGCGGAGAAGCGCAATGCTGATCTCCTGATCTTTTAATTGAAGACCGGGTAGTAAGACCTCCCCGTTCTTCAATTAAACTGAAAAATGCACTTTTGTAAAGATACCCTTTAAAAAAAAAAAAAGCATCCGTGGTTTTTCTTAACATCCGTTGTTTCTTGTTTTGACTTGCGTTATATATCTATTGCAGACAGAATAATATCATGCAGTCAACTTATCCACCAAACACCCATTCTTATTGAAAAACTGACAGACTGTTTTCAGTATAATGTGGAATTCATAACTGTTTATATTTTTCCTGTGAATATGAAAGGAATTTGCATGTCAGAGCCTTTAATATATTGATTGTAACTGAAACACCTGGGTTTATCGTGCATAAGGTGGTTTCATTTTGTTGAAATGGAGATGGTTTTAATAAAATGTGTTTTGGTGACCTTCGTGGATGATGCTCCTCCCTACACTAGAAATATTTCATTGATGGACTAGAAGTCTCGCCTTGCTTTCATGTTGATGAATCCCATTCCCTTTATATACTCTGAGCTTTACAAGCAACAGGAACTAAAGCATATTGTCTTCTTTAAAAAGTTTAAGGCTTTAATATATCAAGGGAGGGAGTATAATGGTAATACTTACAGTTAATCCTCCATATTCAGATTTTAATGAAAATATCTCCCACATAAAGGCAGATTTAGCATTTTTTGTTTTAAGTGAATTCCTCCCCATATTCTCCTTTATAGAAAACATACTTGTACATATACTTTCCAGAGTTTTTGACATTTTCTGCTACAACATTATTTACATTTCTTTCATCGTTCCTCTTCACTTAGGAGCTCTTGTAGGAACCTTAAAGTGTACAAAGTTGTATATATTAGAATTGTAAACAGGCTTGAACCAGTGCCCGGTCTCTGCACATCCCATCACCTAGCTTTTTGTTATTAACCTGTGATCGGGTTGACTGAGCTTTGTTCAGTGCTGTGTTTGGACAGGTGGGCTTTGATGTCTTTACCTAGTTCCAGCGAAGATCTTTTGGAAAGCTGTATGGGTTGACTGTTGAACATGTTGTATTCGCCTGGCCAGTAATGGAAAAAAAAAACAAAAAACAAGCTGTGCCTTGTGTGAGATCAGCTGTGTATTCAGGAATGTCTGTGAAAATCAAGATTCCTATTAAATGTCCCTTCTCTAACAGGTGATAAACCTAAAAATATCATGTATGTGAAAAAACGCTTGTATAGTTTGTAGAACAAAAAAATAATGTGCTAGCAGTGGTTAAGAAATGGCTTAGTAAGTTAATGACAATATACCATAAAGCAGGCTTACACTATACAATAAACCATGGGGCAATGCATGCAAGCTGCAACCCTCTACCACAGTGTGCCCTGTTGCATCTGAGTATGAACTACCATTGCACTCCTGTATTACCATCTTTCAGCAGAAATAACCATCTCAGCAATGCTGTTCTATTGTGTGATGAGCTGAGGTTATAATGATCCTGTTTTTTACTGGTCTATAAACAGCCCCCACCCCTAGTTAATATCTACCTGTCTGTCTATCTTTCTTTCATTGTCTTTCTATTTCTAAACTTTCTCTCTGACTAGGGGCACAAATATACTTGTTAATAGTTAATGTGTATCAATTAACAATGCAAAGTGAATGAACAAAAGAGAAATCAAATCAATATTTGGTATGACCACCCATTGCCTTCAAAACAACATCAATTCCTGCAAACAGTTTTTAAAGCTCCAAATGTATGGAGAACTAACTGCAGTGTAACTTCTGTGTAAGTAGGCTACCTAAAATCCTTTTGTCTCTTCATGTTAGGTTTAAAAGGATAGTAGATAGTTCTTAATGTTACTAGCTGTATGTGTGTGGTTGTTGTCCCATTCAGGACACCATTAATCCTGACTAAATCCCCAACTCCTGTTGCGGAAATGCAGCCCCATACCTGCAAAGCCTCCACTCCACCATGCTTTACTTTTGCCTGCAGACAATCATTGTACTGCTCTCCAGCCTTTCAGCATACGCTACAGCCAGATATTTCACACTTTGATCCATCAGTCCAGAGTACTTGCTGGCATTTTTCTGCTATCCACTTTTCATGCATAGTTGAGTTGCTTGGCCTTTTGTCTGTAAATGTGGATTAAGAAAGTTATTCTCTGTTCTTCACATGTACAACTGCACATCTCTTGGCCCTGGGTAGAGCCGTCAGTCATGTCTAAAATAAAGTAACATCATGGCCAATAACTGCAGGGTCCTTCCTCTGTGCATGTGCTAAGCTCTTTGAGTAGTAAAGACTTCTGGTTTGGGTAAATGTAGAGGGTGTGGACAAGTTTCAACTTGCATATGAAATTGATGATGGTTTAGTACCTCTTTGGTATAAATGTTTACCCCTAAGTCTGACTATAATCTTAAAAATCCCTTACCTTGTGCATGTGTACATTAAAGGGTATGTCTACCCCAAATATTAATTTTTTCCATAGTGTAGGGCACCCCAGCCCACCCCCAACCGTAAATGATGTTTTGTAAAACGAGCCCCAGAAATCTACTTACGTATATGTATAATTCTGGGGCTTGTTTTACAAAACTAAATTAGCATCTGGGGGTGGGCTGGGGTGTCCTACACTATGAAAAAAGGGTTTTTATAGGTAGGGGAGCCAGAAGGGATCCAGAAGAAGGAAGGAGGAGGACTCCCCTGCGCATGCCAAAGTCCTCTCAGAAGACAAGCAAGCAGCAGGGACCAGATTACACACTGACAGCTCCTATTCTTCACTTTCCTGTTCTTTGGACAGGCACTGCAGGAGAACCATAAGGAGCAGCAATGTAAGATAAGGATTTTTGAACACTACAGTGTGGCCAGAAGTGGGTTAAATTTTTGTTTTGGGGTGGGCATGCCCTTTCAGAATGTATGCTGATTTGACTTGTGCACAGTACTGTTACAGCACAAAGTATGGGTGTATTTCCCCTTTTGTTGACAGGCTGTTGTAAAGCTGTCATTTCTTACTTTAACATTAAAATTGCAAAGCCTCCAAGGGTGGAACTATATAATTGTAAGTTTTGATTTGTTATTTCCTCAAAGAGAAATAGTTTGATATCAGTTAATTGATTTAATTATTTTTTCTTCATGACTACATTTCTTTAGGGAGCACAAGCAAGGGGATATTTAATATTTTCTTTTGGGCACTCCTGGAGAGAGCCAAACATCTGGCTCAACATTAAACTTGCCCATTGAAATCATTTCAGTGCAAGAATTCTGAAGCATGTGTTCATTATCTAGGAAGAATAAAGGGGAGGGGGGGGGAGGGGAATGGTTTACTCTGCTTCGGGCACCAGAATGATTGGCACCTCCCATATTGTACATAACTAAAAAGTAAGTTCTTTTGTATTCTTTTTGTGATGCCAGTTGAGGAAATTTCTTTATATTGAACTTGTGTCACTGTCGTGTATTATATTATAAGAATCAATAAATTGACTTAAAATATGGGCATCTTGAAAATTAATTTTCTACATTTTTGTTTACTGAAGTTAAACTAATTAAACTGAGTTTGAAACAAATATGCAAAATTGTTTTAGAAAGATGTAATACAATCTTATGACTAGTTCGGTTCATATATAATCACTTTCCGATTGGTTGGCCTCCTCACTATGTGCCATTACTGCACTCAGTAATGTGGGAAAATCGCTGGAGTGAGACATTTGGATATGGCACTATTTACCAATATGTACTTAAAGGGTATCTCCACTGCCAAAATTGAGTTTGGGGTTTTCTGTTTACTTAGAACGAAAGGTATAGGAGCAATGTCTTACTTCCCGTTCTTAAATTAAACAATCAGGAGATCAGTATAGCACTTCTCTGTTGTTCTTCTGACAGGTCCCGGAGGAACTTGTACTGTATGCGCATGCGCAGTGCATACAGCGCAAACTCTGTCGGGACCTGTCAGGCGAGCAGTGTAGGAGCACGATACCGGGTAAGTTCCTTCCATTCGTTCCTGGATCCTGATCGTTTAATTGAAGAACCGGGGGTAAGACATTGCTCTTTTACCTCCTGTTCTTCAATTAACCTGAAAAACCCAAACTCAATTTTAGCAGTGGAGATACCCTTTAATATTTAATTACTTTTTCAGTTAATCCAGAAAAATTCTATAGTTTTTTTTAAAGCATGTGTGGATAAAAATGCCACTGCTTTTCCAAGTCTGTTTCAAATGGAGAATTACAAATGCACTTAAAAGTCTATTCCTCCTTCTATCTGAATATCTGTGAGAGTCAATGTTTTTTACACATTAAAATTTAATTTGCTAAATAATATGCTATGTAACAAATGGAACAAAAAGTGTTCCTGGAAGAACTATGATTGTGGGGCCATTGAACTACAGTTTAAGGACTTGCTTACAGTGTCAGGTCACAAATGTAATTGCAATATTTATTTTCACATGCAGAAATGCCCATTCCTCTGTCTGAGCATTTACCAAACCTTTCTGGAACCAATGATAACATCATTTGTATTTACTTGTTCAACAGACCTTTACACTCTAACTGACAGCAACATCCTGTAAATAAATTATTCTTCCCATGCTCCTAATAATCACATCCTCCAGCCAGCAAAGTCTTCAGGTGCACTTCATTAAAGGTCATCTATCATGATTTTGTTTTGTTTTGCCCTGCAGTGTAAAAAAAAGTATTGTAGGTGGGTGTCAGTATTTCATCCCCTAATACCACTATTCCTTTGCAGAATGGCAGCTGTAAGAAGATCACTTACAATCAACCCCCTTCACAGCTGCTTTTCATGCAAGTAGGTCCAGACCAGGCAGCTGATACGGGGATTGTAACAATGTGCTCTTCCATTTGCTGCTCTGTTATGGTGTATTTAAATAATACAGAAAAACGTTCTGTCAATACATTCTGTATAATTTTGCTGGCAATGCTAGTTAAAGAATTCTGTGGTTTCTGGATGCAAAACAAAACATTTAACTGAATTGGATAATTAACACCAAGTTGACATATAAGGAAATATTAATTTAAAATATGTACATTAAAGGATGTGTGCACTGTAAAATCAAGTTATGTTCATTTGGAAGCTGCAGCTTTAAAAATACTGTTGCCATATTTAGTTTTTTACCTATGCCCCTCCAGAGCCTAGCTTTGTGCCTTGAAAGTTGCTGACATCTTGTTACTGGTTTGCTGAAAGTTAATCCCCGCCCTTCTGAGATTTCCTCTGCTTTAGCCTCAAACGATAATGCCTGTGAGTTCCGTGCACACACACGTGTTTGAGGCTCAAGCAGGAGAAAGCGGAGGAAATCTCAGAGGGGCGGAGCTTAACATTCAGCAAACCAGTAACAAGATGTCAGCAACTTTCACGGCACAAAGGTAGACTCTGGAGGGACATAGGTAAAAAAAAAACATGGCAATATTATTTTTAAGCTGCAGCTTCAAAATAGACATAACTTGATTTTACAGTGCACTTATCCTTTAAATTCGGAAGGGGAAGGCGGTGACTTGTTGCCAGAATGTCCTTACTCAGGGGCATGTCCAGATGAGATGCCAAAAGTCTGCATAATACATAGTAATTAAGATTGATCAAGACATACGTCCATCAAGTCCAACCTATTCACTCTCTTTATATTTTTTCTTTTTTTTTTTTTTTTTTAACCCTACCTAAAGGTTGAGATCCAGAGGAAGGCAAAAAAAACCAGCTAAAAAGGGGGAAAAAAATTCCTTCCTGACTCCAAACGGCAATCAGAATGTATCCCTGGATCAACCAGATCTATAATCTGTAATCTTTGAAGCATTTTGTGATACGGTGCAATCTCTTGGGTGAAAGGTAAGTCTGGTGTAGAATGTTGAACTGAATTAGCCAATTATTGACAGAGGATGAGTCTTTTGTATGTAAGTCTGCAAGTTCAGACCATGCATCTTCAGTTAGATGTGGGAGGCATGCTTGCCATTTTGTCTGCATTGTTCTCATTAATGTACAGACTTAAAGGATAAGTACAGTCAAAAAACAAATAAAGTTTAAATAGAAGCTGTATCCCTAACTAACCTTTTTCTGTTTTTTTTTTTTTAGGTCTCTCCAGAGCCTACCTGTGGCCTTGTAAAGTGCTGGCCATCTTGATACAGTGTGCTGTCAGGTAAGCTCTGCCCCCCGAGACCTGTTGGACCTCGTTCCTTGCTGTGTCTAAAGATCCAGTGCCTGTTCCCTCACGCAACATGACGTCAGTGCGTGCACTGAGTCATGCGCGCGTGACGTCATCATCCAGTGCGCGGCGTGATGATGTCGCGTGTGTCGTGACGTCACTCGCGGGTGGCGCGCGCTTGCATGGAGGGAACAAACACTGGATCTTTAGACACAGACAGGAATGAGGTCAAACAGGTCTCGGGGGGCAGAGCTTACCTGACAGCACATTGTATCCAAGATGGCCAGCACTTTACAAGGCTACAGGTAGGCTCTGGAGAGACCTAGACCTAAAAAAAAAAAAATGATTAAACCAACCTACAGGGAGATGCAATAGCGTTCGCAATGTTGTTTTTCCCCAGCAAACTCTTAAACGGCAATGTATTAAAGAGCATGTCCACCCCCAAAACTAAAATTTGCTTCACTGCTGGCCCCACTATGTAGTGTTAAAAAAATCCTTACATTACTCCTCTGCTCCTTATGGTTCTCCTGTAGTGTCTGCTGCAAAAAAGTCGAGAGTAGGAGCTGTCTGCGTGTCATTCTATGCCTGCTACTACCTTGTCCTCCCTGAGAACTTTGACATACACAGAGTAGCTCTCCCTCCCTTCCACCCTCTGGATCCCTCCACGTTGCATGGTTCCTTAGAAAAAAAATTACTTTTCTGTTGTGTAGGGGAACCCCCCCCAACCCAAAATGCTTTGTTCCCTCAGCTCCCTCTGCTAACCAGCAGCCGTGTCTGTGATTGCCAATCACAGACGCAGCTTCCAGACCTTACTGCTACTTCCGGGAACTGAAGAGCAGTAGAGGCAGAGGCCAAAGGGAATGGAAGGTGGGTAAGTTGATTAATGTCCGTTTTTTTAAAGTTAAAACCCTAGCATTTATGGTTGGGGGGGGTCCCCTATACTACAGCAAATCTTATTTTGGGGGTGAGATACCTTTTAAGTGTTTGCATGCTATACATGTTTACGAAGCATGTAGCACACGCAAGTGATTCAATAGATTTTTTGTGATGATTTTTTGTATTTGTGATGATTTTTTGCATTTGAGTGATTTTTTTGCATCCCCCAGTGTCGGCTGGGTTGGACACCTCTGGGCTCCGAGTGCCACCTCTGGGGGGAAGTGAGAAAGCCTGTTTATATGGATCCAGTGCACAACTATGAGAAATGCAAATTTTGCTAATGGTAATTGAGTAAAAAAGGTTAGAAGTTAGGACCTTCCAGACTGGGTTACCTTGACGTGGGTTGGAAGGCTTTTCATTCATGTGATCACAGTAATGTATACTAAAACCCCTTTGTTTATAAAGTATGCCAGTGAGCAGATATATGATATTGTTTTGGGGCCAGGAATGTGCATTGATTATCTTTTCGTGTTTGTATAAATGTTTACCAGAAGTAGCACTTCCGTAATGTGTATACCTATGGAGTGCTCCACATTGTATGGGTGTGTATATATATATATATATATATATATATATATAAGAGTAGAGAACGAGAAAAGCACAAACCCTACTTTAGTAGTATCCCCGGGTGCCTTCCGAAGTAGTGGGATAATCACAGTGAAGTATCGGAGCACTCCTGGGACTTGTGAAACAATATTATTTTTAGTAACAAACACCACGCCATCAACGCGTTTCGGCCGCCATATTGGCCATCATCAGGATGACGCAATCCTGATGACGGCCAATATGGCGGCCGAAATGCGTTGATGGCGTGGTGTTTGTTACAATAAATAATTTTTCTTCACAAGTCCCAGGAGTGCTCGATTACTTCACTGTGTATATATATATATATATATATATATATATATTATATATATATATATATATCCTATTAAACTACATTCCCACACAGGAGTTTGAGATCTAAAACAGTGACCATTAACCCCCTACATTAGTAGAGCTGAATGTTATAGCACGTCAACTCTCTCTGCTACAACAGCTCTGTCTTTATGGTACCAAACTCTAGGACAGGGTGACAGAGAGATGAGGTTAAAGAAAAAGGAGGTATTGTGGGTGAATAAACCTCAAACATTGGCCCCTAAAGGCCTTGGAGATACGCACCCAACTTTGAGGTTTTGGCTGGTGAACTTTGAAGTTTTGGTGCTGCTACTTTCCATATCACTTTTATTTTATATATATATATATATATATATATATATCAATATATATTATATTTACATACATTTAGCGGAAGTGCTACTGATCTGGTCAAACATTTATACTAATTATATATTATAATATATATATATCCTTGTTTATATTAAATATATTTATATCTCCATAGGAGATTGCATTGAGTTTTGGGGGTATAGGATATTACATATAGGAAAGGTGTATATCTCACTGTTAACATTAAATGCCACCCCTGATTCTGCACATGTTATGTGGGGAACCTGTTTATGTGCACTGTCTGCTTTGTGCCAGACCATCAGAGTTACCCCTGTGTGCCATGCTACCCAAATCCTTACATAACAATGATCTGGTACAATTGGTGACAGCGGTGCTGGTATTACCATTTATTCTCCCTGTTTTCTTTTTGTATATTTATCTCTGTATTAAGCTATGGAGGCTGCTACTGATAGTATTGATTAAATCCTCCTGTCCTTGTACCTGCAGATGAAATTCCCAATTAGACTCAGTAGCTCTACCAGGCCAAATTGCCAAACCTATTTTTAAACCTGATCCATTTGATGGTAACTAGGGAGTGGACTGATTTGAACAATTTGAATTGGCAGCCATTATTAATGGTTGGGCTGAAGGTGCTCGCTTGCAAGTCCTTAGCCTTTTGCTTAGTGATAAAGCCAGGCAGGTATACCAGGATTTACTGTAATCCTGAAATAAAAACAGTTATCAGTTATTAAAATTGCTCTGAAGCAACTTTTTTCAATTAGATCTGTATAAGAGTATATAAGTATAAATCCATTTCTTTAGGTAAACTGGGAATGAGAAATGTTGTTTTTACGTTAGATTATTGGGCAAGGCTATTACAATAAATGCTGTGAGGTACCTTCTGCATGTTTAGTTTCATCACAACCCACAGTGTTGCAGATTGCCTGGGTCTACTTTCAGACCTGCAGGATTATCCTATTTGGTTCCTCTGGAGCTGGTGACTGTCTGAGTAACAGTTTAAAATATACCTGTGTTAAAGATTCTATATCCACTATATCCACACATAGCAAAACACACACACACACTAATTTCCATTGTGCCAACGGGCACAATTTTGCTAGTATGTATATATATATATATATATATAGGTGGGCACACACTTTAAGTCTTAATAGGTGCCCGGTGTCAAGCTAAATGAAAGTAGATTGGATAAGTAGGAATAAGAGCGCACTCCTGGGTCTCTTCAAATTCATTTGAAAGTGCAAACCACTGCAACAAAGTGCAGGCAACGTTTTTCTCAAGCCGGCTTGACCGAAACGTTTGCCTGCACTGTTTGCACTTTCAAATAAATTTGAAGAGACCCAGGAGTTATTCCTACTTATCCTATATATATATTTATACAATGATTATTCAATGTGCCCATACTTTTTCCAATGTAATTGTGTTATTGGCTCCCTCTACTGTAGTAAAGGGAACCTGTAATAGAAATTTTCTATCTTGCCCAGTAGGTCCCGATACTCACAATATCAGCAAATTCTGTCAGATCCACCATCACTGTCACGCAAGCTCTGACTTTGAAAGACACTAATTGTAATGTAGTGCAATTGTGGATTTCTCAATACAAAACGTTAGGTGGGGTACACACAGACTAATATTTTTGTCCCTAGCGTTCGCTGCTATAGAGTGGTCGGATGCGGCAAATGACTTCTATGGACAACACATTGACATGATTCACAGGCATCTCAAATTGCCCTTTAGTCCGATCCAGGCAAACGGGTGACTGACAATGTTCACCGACTCTTGTTCAGTGGTACCCATTCAGAACCCCCGCTTGAAAATCCTGCGCTTGCCATTAAGTGGTTAATACATTGCAGGAACGAGAAACCCTTATTCTCTCCCTACCCTTTTTAATTTATTGGTGACGTCGTACTTAAAGTAAAGGCAGCCGATACAACAGATGGAAATTTTTCATGCCGACCACAGACGTTCCATGGAATTACTGTTGTTCGTTTTCGGCCCCTACCCATTAGAGATATTATTAATGTTTAGTATGGCCACCTTTACTGTAGCTATTGCAAATTACTGTTTTTACCTGTGCTAGCTGGGTACATAGAGAACAATCATATTTCATTCTTCTCTGTACCCAGTTTTTACTACATAGGCTCATTTTTTCACTCTTATTTTTTTTTCCTCCCTTTGCCTGTATAATTTTAATTGAGTTGGCTTTTCTCTGACATCATGGTTAATTGTAAGGTTGAGCAATTTTTGGCTAGTGTATTACAAATGCAAGAATTTACTAGTGGAACAAAAGACTTATTGTGCACTTGGATCAAAATACATATAAAGTTTGTAAATGATGTTAATAGCCTTCTTAAAGCGTAAAGAATTGGGATCTTGGTAAGATGCTCTTCGTTTCAGTTTATTCATGGTATATACAGGAGACAGGAGAACCTGCGTATCGCTCCGGCGCTGGCTTCACTGACAGTCTCTGCCACGTCCCACTCCTTTGCACTAAGTGCGCACGCACACACAATCAAAGGACCGTGGATCCGTTGGGGAATGTCAGTGAAGTCGGAGTCTGTTTGCAGCGCTGGAGCTATACGTGGTAAGTTTCTCCTGCTCTCCGTAAGTTTTACTGAAGGAAGCAGGTAAGACATATCGCATTTACCTCCTCTTCTTCTCAGTTAAACTGGAAAAAAGAAAGTAAAATCCTGGTGGAGAAACCCTTAATGAATCTGTAGAGACACGAGCCTTAACACCATGGTTTAAAGATGTCCAATACCTGTAAGGACAGTGACATGCAGCAAGTTTCTGTAGTGACTTATAAGGTATCTTTTCGCAATGGTGTGATTTCCCCCCCCCCCTAGCAATTTTATCTGTGGTAACAGCCAATAAAAGGTAGGAAAAGCAGTGCTGTCTGCAATGTTATGGAAGAGGTAGTTAGCTATGTAAAATAGAAGGGAAGGTACTTGACAGTTAAATGTGTTACCCTCTCTGGTAGTAAGGCTGGGCACACACCACAATTTTTCTGGAAGACCATATTTCAGTGTATCCGTATTGGATGATCGTATTGTGCAAAAAATCACAGACGGTTGTGCGGTCCCCTATGGACTGAATGATCGGTCCTGCTGTTAACTAGTGGACAAACAATGTGCTGGTATAACCAAACAATAAGGCATAGACTATTGGTAAGCAGTATATTAACAGGATTTGGATGTATTGCCAATGTATTGGGAAACATCTAATCTTGCATCGGTTACACTCAGAATGATCACCTTCAACCTTTCTCTGGTATTTCCAGTCCCCCCCCTTATTTTAGTTATCATGTAACTTGGGCTAATGATTCATGTTACTTTTCTGTTAATTCCATGTAGGGATAGTGGGGTGGTATAAGGGAATGGAGTTTAGTTGTGGTGTTTTTTACTCTTTAGCCAGGGCTTGACACAACAGTGTGACACTTACAGCTGCTTCAACAGGAAATGAAAAAAATCTAATTGCACTGCAGGTTTATCCCAAACCTAACTAGAAAGGCCGTTATAAAAAGAGACCCCGGAGGCAAGGAGTCTGCGGTTAGAAAAGACGAGTCTCAACAGTGCAATGTAAGGTGTCAAGTTAAATTAAACCCTTCAAAGAGGCGAGATACATTCCAGTATTAAGAGAAGGGCTATGTGTAAATCTTGTCTTCTGGGGTTTTCCCTTAAATGCCTGCAGTAGAGAAAAAAGTGAAAGGGACATCCAGTGCCACCGCTTCCTTTAAATTAAAGGGTTTATGTTTTTTTGTTTTGTTGGGGGGGGGGGGTTGTTTGATGTGATTTTTAAATCTTGAGAACTGATGCTCAGTAAGGTTTTAAATTGTTTAAAGAGCAAACCAACACAATACATGTATATTTCCTGCATCAATTCTTTAAAGCAGGTGCTGATCCAGGAAATGATAAATTAATTCTCTATAGGTACATTTATAGCCTTTGATGTGAGAGTTGTGTTTATCCATAGCACACTGGGTAGCTATGATGGGTGAGAACAATGCAAATGTATTTATAGGGGCTTCTCATTTGCTTGCAATTTTGTTTAATTGTGTTGACAGTTTCTAACAGAACCACTTATTGAATTAAGTGGTATGTAGCTAGAGGGGCCTCTGTTTGGATGGATACTTTATCCTGTTGGTGGGCTATGCCTAATGGCCTTGGGGTGCCTATTTGATATCCAGCAGACCCCAACCCTGAAGGGCGTTTCCTTTTTTTGCCTTCATGTGTCTATGAGACCTGGATAGGTTTTTGCCTTTAAGGAGAAAATGCAGTTATATCACCTTGGACTTTAATAAAACTAAAAACTAATTTGTATCTGTTGTAATAATTAGATCAACTGACTTGAAGTTTAGTTCTTGAAGACTTCAGTCCAGTTGATCAATTGAATACAACAGATATACAATGACCTGGATGAATGAGAACCTTCACAGCATAAAACTAATTTGCTAATTTTTAACAGGTAAAAAATGTCACTGCTGTTTAAATACTAGGGACCATGGAGTGTAATGAGAGGAAAAATATTTCAATACAAGCTAGTAATGTAAAAGATAAGGAATAAGGCTAGTCATACTGTACAAAATACAATCCCTTTACTCTAACGTGCCAAAAATCCTTTCCATCCAACTTACGGGTTGACCAACTGCAATCGAATCAATTTTCAGTTTGTGAATCAAATGATTGACTTGGATGTAGAAAAATCTTTGCCCAATCTGTAACAGAAGCAGTGGCAGGGATCAATGTCTGCATGCTTTATTAGTAGTAACATAGTAATTGGGGTTGAAAAAGACAAACGTCCCTCAAGTCCAACCTTTTCCACCCTCCTTTTTAACCTTACCTAACAGTTGATCCAGAGGAAGGCAAAAAAAGGGGGGGGGGGGAATCCTTCCTGACTCCAAATGGAAATCGGAAAGTATCTCTGGACCAACCAGAACTGCCTATGTGTATTAATACCAGTAATTTTCAATATTTTTTAGTTTTAGAAACGTATCCAGCCAACTTTTAAAGCTATTCAATAACTTTCCATTACCACTTCTGCTGAAGACAGTTTCACAGTTCTCACTGTAAAGAAACCTTTCCTAACTGAAGATGAAACTTCTTTTCTTCCAATTTAAAGGATGTCCACATGTCCTCTGATATGACCTATTAGTAAGCAATGCACCAGAAGTTTAAGTGATTATATCCCCACACACAAACGTTGCTTCTCTAATGTAGTGAGTTGTACAAAGGATGAGTTTTTGATCTGATGAAATCACTGAAATCCAAAATCAATTGGCCCATTTAGAAAATGAATTAATAATATCACACATAAAATACAAAGAGAAACAAAAGCTATGATTAATAACTAAATGTGCAGAACAAACAAGGTGGTCTTTTTTGTTATATTTGTTATTAGGTAAATTTGAATGGTTTGGTTAATATTAAACCCTAGAAACCCTTATAATTTTCTACCTATATATTCAGCTTGCTACTATGTCATTTTAATGTTTAGTAACGGTAACTATTGATGTCAACTATCTTTTTTTTAAATCTGCATTACTTGATTACATGTTGATTTAAGGTCCATACACACATGCGACTGCGGGGTCAGACTTCGACACCCAACGGTGGCTATATATCCGTTTTGGCCGACTGTCGGTAAGGGTATGGGCGCTCAGTTGGCGAAATAACAATATTATGCTTTTCATTATTTTATGAAATGAAACCTTTCTGAACCTCTCTGAAATAAGCCGAAATATATTCATTTGTAAAGTAACTTTCATATAGTTCCCTAATATATATTATTATCCAGGATGTATTTAAAAATGACCATACACATCTGTGAGAATCCTTTACCCCAGAAAACATATCATTTACATGAGGATGTTAAGCAGATGAACTTACCATTCCACACTACTTACTATGCAAGCCTTTGCTGTGATGACCAGCGTTGTGTAAAATGTGCCGTGGCCTTTCGATTTTATAAGCAAAATTGTATTTAAAGATGTTCAGCAGCTACTTCTCTGAGCCCGAAACAGGTAGCTTATTGGTACGGTAATAGATTTTGTCGGTGTGGTTAGTAGAATTATTTAGTGCCTGGATTGGGCATCATTTTCTAAAAGTTTTAAAGTGGCTTATTTTCTAGTTTACTGGGGATGTACAGTGTGCCACCAACCCTTAAAAATAAGTAGAGTAAATACCTTGCATATTTTGCCATGAAGTTTGGTGGTTAAAAAAAGGTTTGTAATTGTAATCTTTTAAAGGGCATTGTGCTTACTAAACCTTGCTTTGTCTACATGATCTAAATGGTGATATCCTAATAATACTGGCCTCAGTAGATACTGCTCTCAAGAGAATAGCATTTGCACATTTCATATAATTAAGATGAATTAAAACACTCTCAGAGGTTGGAGGTAAGTCTCTGTTCCTAAAAAGCCAACATATATCAGGATAAAACAAATCTCCTTAATTAATGGCTGCCACTGGTCTTATACCAAACAAACCATCCTGGCCATTGAATATTTCTATACCATTATTCTACAATAAAGATTTTGCAGCCTGTCCATGTTAAGGGCATCTATAGTGAAAAAACACATTGCCCCTTTGCAAAGTTAAATTCATGTACTCTGTGTTGCCTTAATCTATCTCTGTCATTGACTTTGTTTATCCATGGTGTCAGACTGTGTGCAGCCCTCCCCCCTTCCCCCTCCCCTCTGTTACCTACCCCCACTCCTCTGTCTCAACACCCGGTAACCAACAAGCTTATCATGTTGCAGTAGAGTTAAAAGTTCAACATTCGACAAACAACACAACCCCCGCACAGTGGCCAATAGAAAGCAAGCTTTCCTGGAGACATGGAGAAGGAGAGAGTACAGTTTACAGATCTCTCACTTTAGCCCATCATCAATTATTGAAATGCTTTAAGAAGGGGGGTCAAGTGCAGCCATTATTCCCATCAAAGCTACCTCTCCCCCTGCTATCTCTTATCTCTATGTTTATTACAGAGCAGGGAGGGGGGATCACGTCACAGGGATTGATTGACGTCCAAGTAGGAGTAAGGAATGCAATGCACGTATTCTTCTAACTGGTGTATCTCAGGACAGAAGAGGGAATCGAAAAAAAGTGAAGACACTCTGTGGGTTGTGGGGAATTATATAACACATGGAAAGAAAGGAAAAAAAGTTCATTTTCCCACTATAGATGCCCTTTAACTACAGAAACTATATCTTCATAAAAAATGGCAAATGAATGAAATGTATACTCATTGTAACCAGTTGTGCATTCTGTATATTTCTTTTCTGTATAAAGCACGCCTGACTAATAAGTATTTATGTTAACACATAGCTTGTGCTGTTAATGTATCATTTGAGTAAAAATATTAAACATTCATCTTTACTATTTGAAATATGCAAGGAAACACTGCATGAAATTGATAGAGAACGTATCGATAGCTTAGAAAAACTTTGTGTGTGTAAAGGTATGTCCACCCCTAAAAATCACTTTTGGATATATGAATTCCTCCTGTCCCCCGCCCCAACCGCTCGATTTATAACTCTTAGAAAGGTCCCCAAACTTTACTTACCTCCCTTCTTTTCCTCCCAGCGCTTCCGGCCCTCTGCTTGCGAGAAAATGCAGCAGAGGGTGGGACCGGCAGCCGCTCAGTCCAATCACAGACGCGGCTGCCGGGAGTTCATTTCGGCGGGGGAAGGTACGTAAAGTTTGGGGAGCTTTCTAAGAATCATATGGATGGTTGGGGGCTGGGGCCAGGGGAATCCTATCTTAAGGTTTTATGCTAGGGGGAGGGAATCCTGGAGAGAGGGGAGGGAGGGGGAGAAGGGCTGCTACCATGCCAACTTCTCCGGAGGCCAGGTAGGAGCAGAGTCCTATATGGACTCTGCTGTCTCCTGGTGGACAGTTTTTGGGACTTGGGGGGGGACTACGGAGAACATATGGAGCTGGGATGTGAGGTAAGGATTAAACTACACTACATTATGGGGCCAGTAGTTGGGGGGATTATAGTATTTGGTATTGTGGGTGGACAATGCCCTTTAACAAAAGAAAAAATAAACCCATCATGTTGTTCTCTGAGCTAGAGAACATGCATCTTTTGGGGCCAGTAATTAGTTGAATGCCACTATTCTCATTTGTTTAGGCTTAACACACACCCCTAACCTCCGTTGTGGCAATACTTACCTGTCCTCCCCAGTTATCTTACCTTGTCAGGTGGTCCTTTGCCACACATTATCTCCTTTCCAGGTTGCAATCCTTAATACAGTGTTGTGAGGCTTAAGTCGGGTCAACAGCTTATGATGGCTGCAAATTTTGATGCTTTTTAGCTGCGTGGAGCCACATTCAGCTGCCAAAACCACAAAGGAGACAGCACTGTGGCAAAGACCAGAGGACTTCAAGGTAAGATATCTAGTGTAGGACACACCAGGATAAAGGTAAGTAATTGTGAAATTTGGTTTGAGGTTGTTAGCTCAAAGCTGGCTACCCACAGTAACAACAGAATCTGTAGAATTGCTAACTATCACAGTCGACCCCCGCCCCCTATTTATTACAGGGGGCGACTGCGATAGAGGAAAATTTCCATTTGTAATGGTCGTTTGCATGCCAACACTGAATTTTGCCAGCATCCGACAAACGGTTGTTACTGATTACACACAATTACCAAAAGGGCCTAAAATGTGGGTACCCAGCTTAGGGTTAAAATTTGTTTGGGGGGTTACATTCCCTTAAAACAGGTTTTTAAAAGACACTTTCATTCAAAAGTAATTAGCTTTAGAATTTTTTGCAATGTTTCAGCTTTTTTTTTTTTTTTTTTTTTAAGAAAAAAATTGTTTCAATGGGTCATGTTTTAAAACGATCGCTATTTTCACTGTACCGCTATTGCAGGATATCGCCAATGCAAAAATTCTTATTTTTGTTGCATTTATAAATCCAATGTATATTCCACTGAGTAAAAGCATCGCTGCAGTGATGTCCGGCAGTAAGTAACGGCAATGTGCAACATCCAGCATATTCATTGTGTGTAGTTCCTGATTTTTGCGTCAAAAAGAGATAAGGTAAACAGATGGAATCGGAAAACTTGAAACTTTGGTTAAATAGGATATTGCGATCATTTAAGTAAATTTTGGAAAATAAGTAATAACACTCCCTGCCCTTAGTAGTATTGAGAAAAATTTCAACAAAGTATTGATACCTTCTAAGGGCCCACTGGCAGGCTAGATATACGGGCACACTTATGCATTTTTGCACCCAGACTACTGTGTACCTACTGGGTACTGGTGACGATGTGTGGGGAAGGGGATAGGGGGCAGGGAAAGAATGGGGAAATAAATTCTTTGCTGCAGAAAAAAGCGGCGCGCGGTTTAATAATTAGTTAAGTAATTCATCTGGGGAAAAGTAAGGCGAAGTAAAGGTGCGTGAAAAGTTAACAAACTTTTAAAATAGGGAAGATTACAGGTTATTCAAAAAAGTTCTTAATCGTCAGAAATGGTTCTAATTTGCCCCAACCAATCGATGTTGGCTTTCAAATTATGATAAAAAATGTTGATGGTGGGGCAACAATAGAATAAGAACATTGTAGTACAATCTCCCAGTATGCACCCTTAAAAAATAACAGGGTTAGTTAGTTTGTGCCACTCAAAATTATCTGTTCCTTATATGTCTTGTGTTTTTGTTTTTGTCATTTTATAACACAATAATTATTATTGTGTATTTATATAACGCCAAACTATTACGTAGTGCTTTCAGTTACCGACATGAGTTAATTTTTTCTATTTTACCCGCTCCCAAGAGCTTTACAATCTAGCACATTATTATTGGACACATACAAGCTATCAGTATGTCTTTATGATTGTGGGGGAAACGGAGTGCCCACACAGGTGAGAAACAACAAACACACTTGCAGATGTGTCCAAGGGTTGGATTAAAACTACCGGACTTTCAGCAGACTGCAAGCAATCGATAGACACTGAGCGCCATCATGCTGACCCTATCACAGCATTGACAATGATAAGTTTAGATAAATTGAAGAGGGTAGGGAGATCGTAAGAAATCTGAGATTTGCATTACTCACTAAAGAGAAAATTGGAAGATTAGGGGGGTGTTACACGGCTTCTCAGACCTTTATACACTAGGGTTAAGGAAAGTGACAACCAACGTGAGATACCAAAGAGAATGATGGTGGAGTCTAGTTATACGTTTATTTATATGGTTTCTGAATGTTGGAAAGTTTGACAAGCCGGCTAATTTTGACAACCTGATTGGAAATGCTACATTAAATGTGACCTTATTTGAATGTTCTATTAGTGCTGAACACCTTTAGTCCTATCACCAGAATATGCGTATGTAGCTATTGCCCAGGAAAAAAATGAGGCAAATACATAAAGCATCGACTAATATTGAAAATGAGAATTGGTGCTGGTAGGATTAAATCCAATAGCACTAAGTGAAATAACTAAACATAACTGTAAAGGGTTTTGAACTTTTTTTGTGGTCAAAAATATTTCCTCCTAACGGCAGGTTACTACTCCAGAAGTTTGTTATTTACTTAAATTGAGAAAGTAGATTTTGTAATAAAGGCGTTCCATATTAAGCCACTTAAATTCGCAGCCCTTTTGGCAAACTCCCCCCTAACCCCTATATTACTGTCTCTAATTTTTTTCAAGCCACTTAAGGAATGTGTAATTGTGGGGGACAGATCTTTTGCAAAGATCTTTGTTATGTTTTACATAATGTAAAAATCTGTTCTGTGTCTGAGAGAAAGCAGGTATCTGTGCTGTACTATGATGGATTGGCTGTCGTTTCTTAAGCTGCAGCTACCTTTATTTTCATTCTGCCTATGCATTATAAGCATTTTCGAAAGTGTACAGCATACAATTGTCTGGCCACAAAGGAACCAACGAACAGCCGTTGTGTCCAACAAGTGGGCTTCCATCAGTTCATTAGAGAATATGCTTCAACGATCAATGACAATGCAACTGGTCACAACTGTGATGTTTGATCAAAGCGTGGCTTCGCCTGTCGTTCGTTGATTATTTTGTTAGGGAAATAAAGGATAAAAAGGATAAACTCATAGCCTTTGTCTTTCTGCAGTCTCTTTTTTATTAGTGAAAATATGGTAAGTATCAAGAAAAGTGGGCTAGCATTGTGAGGATTTAGAACTCAGTTTTTTTTTTTGTTGATCCATTATATAATCAATAATCTTAAATATAAGTGTTCTTCTTTGTGCTACTTTATTTCCTCGTGTTTTTTAGTCAGTGAATTTTCGCTTTAAATTATGTGGGTCCAATAACAACACCATTTTAATTTTTAAGGGAAATAGCATGAAGGATTTGATTCTCTGCAATTGCTTCTGCACAGTGACACAAATGCAATTAATCGTCCCCATGAATAATGTATTTGTGGTAGAAGTCCTAGTACCTCAGAAGAGGACATGCTGGTTTTGTTTGTTTAAATCATATAATCTGTTCGGGGTTAGTTTGCCATCTGACTCCATCATGACCTAAAAACAATAATAGTTTGTGCATCAGGCTTCATCTTATTTTTACATTAAAGGCGGTAACTAACGTTTATGTTAAAAGTACTCTGCCTTCCTGAGGTCCACAACTGACACCCTCTAATTCTCCATTAATACCACAGAAGTAGATATATACTTTAGATCTCTATAAAAATCCCTAGTTCTCCCATTAAGATGATTTAAAAGAAACCCATACACTTGTAGATGTTGGCAGAATGAGGTATCCGTTGGATATTTTCTTCAATTAAAAATGATCAGAGAGTCCGATTTTAATATACTCCTTGTGCCATTTATTTGGAGTGTTGAATCCCCTGAAGATCAATATTGCCCACTCTGGGGTCACCAGAACATTTTTTTTTTGTTCAGGTCCAATATGTTTTTTCCATAGATGCTGTCCTGGGGTGTGTTGTACAATTCTGTCCGATGTTACATTCTTCCGGGAGGTGTACCATAATGCTGTCCTGAGGTGTAACAAATGCTGTCCTTCCGAGGTGTACAATGCTGCCCTGAGGTGTATAATGCTGCCTGAGGTGTCACATGCTGCCCTGGGGTGTACAATTTGTCCTGAGGTGTACAATGCTTGTCCTGAGCGTGTACAATCAATGCCGGTCCTGGGGTCCAATGCTGTCCTGAGGTAATTGTCGAGAGACAAACTGCCCTGAGGTGTACAATGCTGCCCTGAGGTGTACAATGCTGGCCCTGAGGTGTACATTGCTAGTGACATGTGCCTGGGGTGTACATGCTGTCCTGAGGTGTCCATCTGTCTGAGGTGTACAATGCTGTCTGAGGTGTACAATGCTGCCCTGAGCGTGTACATTTCGTCCCCTGAGGTGACAATGTGCCTGCTGGTGGTACAATGCTTGTCCGCTGGGGGTGTACAATGCTGCCCACAGGGTGTACAAATTCTGTCTGGTCCTGAGGTTACAATGCTGCCCTGAGGGTGTACAATCTGTCCTGAGGTGTACAATGCTCCCTTGAGGTGTGTACAATTCTGTCCTGAGGTGTATCAATGCTGCCCTGAGGTGTACAATGCTGTCCGAGGTGTACACTGCTGCCCGAGGTGTACAATTCTGTCCTGTGGTGTACAATGCTGTCCTGAGGTGTCAATGCTGCCCGGGTGGTTGTACACTGCTGCCCTGGGTGTACAATGCTGTCCTGAGCGTGTCTGCTGTCCTGAGGTGTACAATGCTGCCCTGAGGTGTACAATGCTGGCCTGAGGTGTACAATGCTGCCCTGAGGTGTTACAATTCTGTCCTGAGGTGTACAATGCTGCCTGAGGTGTACAATGCTGTCCTGAGGTGTACAGCTGACTGTTCATTCTGTCCTGAGGTGTACAATGCTGCCCTGAGGGTGTACAATGCTGCCCTGAGGTGTACAATGCTGCCCTGAGGTGTACAATGCTGTCCTGAGGTGTACAATGCTGCCCTGAGGTGTACAATGCTGCCCTGAGGTGTACAATGCTGCCCTGAGGTGTACAATGCTGCCCTGAGGTGTACAATGCTGCCCTGAGGTGTACATGCTGCCCTGAGGTGTACAATGCTGCCCTGAGGTGTACAATGCTGCCCGAGTGTACAATGCGCCCTGAGGTGTAAAGTGCTATAATCCTCTGTTGTCTTCAGGTGGGTGGTGAGTACTTGTTAATATATATTCATAATATGGTACATTAAAGAGGCAGCAAAACTGCGTTTCAATGTAACCTTGTAAAATAAGGATAATGAAATGGAATTACATATATTTCCACTAGGTAGAGTCACTAGAACGTTACAAGTAGAACCAACATACCTACCGCAGAGTTGTTGCTATAGCATTGGTTTTCCCTC
Organism: Hymenochirus boettgeri; assembly: GCA_019447015.1. Taxonomy (NCBI): domain Eukaryota; kingdom Metazoa; phylum Chordata; class Amphibia; order Anura; family Pipidae; genus Hymenochirus; species Hymenochirus boettgeri. The sequence continues at coordinate 212,912,831 of CM033470.1, read as the reverse complement.
TTGGCTAATTAAAGTCTGGCAAGACTTTGGGCTTTTTAGAACAAGCACGTGTACAGCAAGCAGTGAATGAGTAATTATAAAGCACATTCACCTTTTGTTATGTCGTTCGTGTGGTGTTCACTGGAGAATATACTGCTTTGGATGGTCCCTAGGATTACACATGGAAAGTTTCCCATAAAATACAGACAGTACTATGATGTGATATCTGGAAATCAGTCATATGTTGCAACAACCTTTATTCTTTATGAAATGTCTATGTAATACACCATAGAACTGATACATACATACAGTGTAATTTGTTGCATTTGCTTGTTCTCTTCTCAAGCTAAGAATGTTTAACCTAAGCACCAAGTCTACCAGGATTAACCAAACTCCTATAAAAGGATAACTTTACAGATTTTAGACCACCACCTTCTCTGTTCCTGCTTCCCATCTGACCCTTTAGTCAATACAAACTCTGCTGTACACATTGTTTCGCTCTCTAATAACTGGAAACTGGAACTTAAATCCCCCATCTGCCACACAACTACCTGGCTCCCCTTCTCAAGTGTCCCCGTTTGTCCCTGCCTGTAACTACGCTCATCACACAATATCTCCTATAGAGCACCCTCACACACTCTCACACACACACCCTGCCTCTTCTCTTGTGACTCCCATCCTCGACCTTTCTTGACAAAAAAAAGAAAGTAATAGAATTTCAGTCTGTAGGTTTACATCTAAAAACACTGCTTTCTTACTATGGGACTTCTACCTCCCTATGTATCTGTATGTTATCCCATAACTAGATTATAAGCTCTATGGGGCAGGGATCAGTGTTCTCATGTCACATGGCACTAGCACTTGTATGCTTATCAAGTGCATTACTAGTAAAGTACTTATTATGTCCCCCTTGTACAAGCTTTTACTGATGCTGATGTTGTCTACTTGTTTGTATAGATTGTCATTTTGAGTTATTTCTAATTTCATCCTTACTACTGTTATCCAGGTTTTCTAAAACTGCTGCTTTTTTGGGGGGGGGGGGGCAATTCCACTATCCCAGTCAGTGTCTTGATGATTACATTTTTGTTTATGTGTTTGAATCTGACAATCCTTCTTTATATTACCATTTGATATTTTGTATACGGACACATACAATTAGCTACTAATAAAGGGAAGATTTACTCTGAAAAGTGAACCTATCCGTTGCTCATTAATTGAAAATGGGTGTTAAAGGAGCTATGTCTTATCTACCATCCTCAATTTAATGTTACAGGAGCTAGGAAAGAAGGAGCAAAACTTACCCCAAGAAGATCAACTGCTGACTCCCTCTGACAGGTCCTGACTGCTTTCATGTTTAAACAACATTAGCGTGCATATGCCGCAATAGCATAGTATTATTATATATATAATATTCCTTAGTGGTTTTATCCTCATGTTCTTGCAATGTCCCCCTCTAACCCATTCATTTCTGATCGAAAGTCAAATAATCAGCTAGTGGTTGTCTGAACTTTGGCAGGAACATTGGGGGACAGTAGTTACCTCAAGTTATGCAATTTATGTGTCTGCAGTAGCGTTTGTGTGGTTTTTATGCATTTTGTTGTGAGTTTTTATGCAGTGTAGTGTAGTGAATGTTTGGTTTTAAATGACAAAAAAAATTGCATGAAATGGCTTTTTTATGCATTTTTTCTCCCTTCCCCATAGACTTCATTGGGTGCGCTATCGCAATAATGATTGAAATTGCATATTGGACAGTATGCATTCCTATGGGAGATTAATGTCCTTCGCGTTTCTTATATGTGATACGATGCTCATTGAATGGAGACAACAAGCCTGCCCATATTTTTTAGACATTGCAAAAAATGTCATTGTTTTTTCTGGATATTGTCCTTGATTTCGATTTTAGTTTTTTTAACATACTTGCTTATCAGAACAATTTAGGGCTGGCTGCTTTCCTTAAACATAGGGGGTTATTCAATAAAAGTTCTTATCGTTATAAAATGTGCTAAATTTGCCCCAACCAATCAGATCTTATTTAACATTTGAAAGCTAACATCTGATTGTTGGCAAATTTAGCACCATTTTAAACGATAAGAACTTTTAATTAAATCTCCTGATAAAGTATTATAAACAAACATGTATTTGGAAAGTTTCATGAATTAAAAAAGGCAGTCCTTTTGAAAACGGGTTTATGACATGTGCCACTTATTCAGGACCATCGGTTGCTGTCTCCTTTTAGCTAGACAATGTAATGTTAAAGATTCTGTACCTACAGATGAGACTACCTTCTTACTTAGTCCCTCATGTCTGACAAACATTCGCAGTGCCTTTGATTTCATTAACAAAAACGAATGCTGCTTTCTATGCTCTAATAATCACTTTAGCTTTGCTGGTATTTAGTCTTCAATGCCAATAATTGTTTTGTCTTTTAAATATCTAATAGAATAGGCTAAAGGAGTTTTATATAAGTAAGGAATTTGTTTTCTGCTTATTAACCGCTAGTGTAATCTTTCTGCCATCTAGTGGTATATTTGCCAAATGGATAGAAAAAACTGTTATGCAAACATTGCTTGCAGTAACTGCTCGATCGTGTTTATAAGGCACCAAAAGGGTTTTTTGGGCGTTAAGCCTATAGAAAAAGTCTGAGGTGGTAAAAATGATTAGTAGCCAGTACATTATAATGGGTTCCCTATACTAATAAGGGTCATGGGGTGTGTGCTAGAATACTTTCAATCATTTCTCAAATACATTTCGATTTGCTATTTTACAATAAAGTCAAACTGGGGGTCTTATTTCCACATTACAGAATTTCCCCCCGCAGGTTTTCACTCCTAAAGATCCCTCTGCTATGTAGCCTTACTCTCTGTTACAGCTCTGGTCTGGTATTGGTAGAAGTTTGGAGATGTTTCTGTATTCACAATGTTAGACATAATGCAAGAATATGTCACATTACCATTGCAGTAAAAATCTTTGCGGCGAAGACAAACTAGTTTTTTAGTGTTAAAGGGCATGTCCACCCCCAAAACAAAAATGTACCGACTGCTTGGTCCACTGTGTAATGTTAAAGGGCATGTCCACAACCAAAAACTACAATTTAACCCCATGCTTGCCCCCCTGCATAGTGCTATCCTTACCTTTCTCCTTGCTCCAAATGGTTGTCCTGCAGTGTCTATCTTAAGTCCAGGAAAGTGAAAAGTAGGAGCCTGTCTGCCTTAGAGCCCATTCACCCTCTCCATCCAGAGCATCGGTGCTGCAGCATTTGTAGTAAAAACAAAATATTTGTGTAGTGTAGCTTCTCCCCTCCCAACCCTAACAGCATTGTGTATTTGACAAACAAAAGTCAGAAGAAAAACATGTTACCAGACAGTATGACTCCGTTAACATCATAGCCGGCAGCTGAGTCTGTGATTGACTGACTCTCTGCCATCACAGTCGCGCAGCTGGCCAAGCCCTAAGGCTACATTCACACTATAGAGCGTTTGGTGCCAAAAGATTGCACCAAACGCTGTGCTAATAGTAATGAGCGGCACCATTCACACTATTGAGCTTTGATACAGAGGTGTTGCATTCAACACACTGCATGTGCAGTTTTGTATATGCGTTAGTGCAAGCGCAATGTTTCCGCTGTGTTAAAAAAAACTGCACAGTTGAATGTAGCCTAATGCAACCTTATTCCTAAGTTGCATTGGCTGTTGAAGCCGAGGGAACCCAGTCTGGTAAGTTTCTGGGGACTTTTTTTTTACAAACACACCAGGGTTGGGAGGGGGGAAGCTACATACAGAAAATTATTCATTTAGGGTGGACATACCCTGTAAAATCTTACCTTTCTTCTCGCTCAATATGGTTTTCCTGCAGTGTTTATTCAAAGTCCAGGAACTAAAGAGTGGGAGCCTTCCTTGTGTAAAAAGGTTTCTGCCCCTTCCCTGTCCTCTTTAGGACTCTGGCATGCGCAGGGGAGCCAGCCCACCTCTGGATCCCACGTCTCTGCAGTTTTGTAATATGTACTTTTTTTGTAGTGTAGGGGACCCCCTCCCAACCCTAACTGCCTGGTTAAATCCTAAATTGCAGAGAAACAGACTACCAAACCTCATTCCTTCAGCTTTCTCAATAGCTGGCAGCCACGTCTGTGATTGGCTGACTGTCAGGCAATTACAGATGTGGCTGCCGGTCTGGCCCCTAATGCTACTACGTTCCCAGAAGTAGCATTAGAGGCTGAGTGAACAAAGGTTGGTAAGTACATTTCTCGGCACTGTTTAATGATTTAAACATGGCTGTTTGTGTTAGAAGGGGTCCCCTACACTACAGAAAAAACTAAATTTGGGTGGAGATACCCTTTAACACAATGCCAAAATATTGCCCCTTTATCAATAAGCTTAATTATATTTTTATAGATAAAACTTTTAAAGGATGTAAACCATTATTATTATCATGCATGGGAAAAATAACTAATGATTTTATAAGAAAAAGAAGGTAGAATTGGAGAAGAATAAACTTTTATCCTGAACTTACTGGGAATATGGCAACATTTTGAATGCCCCACTTAAATTATTTGGGAACAGAATCAATTCATCACATTATATGTTTTAGCCTGTACCGAAGACGTTACATTACTGAAAAATAGGCTGAAAAATTGGGACCATATTTATTAACCCACGGTATTGGAAACTAATGAAATGTATTGTTATCTTGAATGGAACAGTGTTGTATATTTCATAACATAAGATTCAAGTGCTTTATTTTACAATAAATGTTCCCCGGGAAAACCATTACTTATGCGTGGCTGGTCTCAGTCATTATTCTCTTTCTTTTGGTCTTTCCCTAAATGAAAGGTGTTGGTTGTCAGGGTCAGGGGACCTTGTCAGCTATAGAATAATTTGAGGTTTAGATTTCATTGTTATTTTTTAATACTTAACTCTTTTGTGTTCAATTTTTATGTAGACAACTGTTTAGTATCCTCTTGATAAATAGAATTATAAGCAGCCAGAGGGCAGTTTAAGATCCAAATTGAGAGAGCTTGGAATATTATATTCCAGTATTAAGTGTTTGATCTTCAAATAAAAATGTAAATGCAGAAAAACATGTTTCCACATCACAAATAAACTAATGTTACAGAATGCGCTGGGCCAATATCACTCTATGTACAATTAGTTGTGGTGTCAATAATAATGTGTGTAGAGGTTGCATTGGTCAATACGTTTCATACGAAAAACAGTCAGTGCATGCATCAAGTTCTACTTGCATTCCAGACATCCCATAACTGCTGGACTGTTGTTATACTAGATATAAGCGATTTTGGCTTGCTCTACCAGCAATTTCATGCAGCCATCCTCTTCCTGCCGCAGCTCACATTTCATACTGCATGATAGGTATTCCCTTCCTGCATTCCCAGGTTATTTCTTGCCCTAAGTTCTGGGCAATTTACTCTGGCATGCGTGTGGAGTAATTTTCTCTGTGATTACCTATGCCTGTAATTGTCTGCTGTAAAAGTAAAGTGTATCGGACCAGGTGGTTGTCCTGAACGTCTCAGGAACATCTGCAGATAAGTGATTGTATATGGGCACCTTTACTGTACATAGTGAATGTTTTTAGAAAAATCAAAAACATCCGACAACTTTTTCTGGTACAGAAAATTGGGTTATGGTGGAAGAAGTTGTGTATAAAAACCATCAGTCTCATGTTTGGTTCTTATGGAACATTTAAATATGTTAGATTTTTAAATTGTATTGCTATCAGAAAAATAAGGTACCGCTATAATAAAACAATTATCCATTATGTTTATAAATATAAAGCTTTACTTCTGGTTTTGTGTTATTGATCTTACTTTTGGGTAATTGGTACACACAGTAACAATAAGCCATTATCGCCGAGTGTGTGTAGCGTCTTTCCCGAGCGCTAGGCCACTGATCGTTCCCATCGGCGTCGAGAAAGACCGAAAAAGTTTCCCTTGCTCACAGTGTTCTCTAGGGAGTCGCGGGGTCGTGGGAAACATGCAGTCACGAACGTTCTCCCATGCTGTGTATAGGGATTACTGTGGTGTATCCTGATCTTGAAAAATGAAACATTTGAAGATCCGCTGTCATCTTCAAAGGTCTGGCATGTGTGTACCAACTTAAGACCCGTTTCCCTAGTACGTTATTTTCAGTTAAAACTTTCCCAGACATCCGCCTCTGGTTATTTATTCTCAGTGGACTCACCACCTGCATGAAGAACCATATTATTGTCCTAATTACTTCAAACTGTGGGGAACAAATACTTCCTTAATAAGACTTATAATGAAGATTTTTGTTTTCAGAATTTCCATTATAATGTAGTTAAATGGATAAATACATTGTACTATATCATTATTCCATGAAAAATCTCTATCTAATTCATGCATGCCTTGTAATCCAAGGAGCTCTAATCGTTTCATATCATTGATTCATGATAGGGCCATTAAACCCAAAGACTTACATTTAGTCACATCGGCTAATTCTCTACAAAAATGCCTTGTCCCTTTAAAATCTGAGCACAGTGTGCAACTCGATTGACAGGAATATGGCTTAGAATTCAATGGAGGTTTGTTAAAAAGGGATTGTAGCTGTAGCTATTGAGAGGAGTGATTGGGGGTTTTTTTTAAATGCATATTCTACAGGGATCATTGCCGTTTGCCATGCATGCCAGGTGGAGAGTGGTTGATAGAAAGGGAAATGCACATTTTAGTTAATAAGAATAATGTTAGAGAGAGGAAGAATACACATTTTCATCCTAATATAAGATACAGTGTCTTTGCAGGAATTCATATTGGAATGTCAAGGTATAGTAGGTATCTAAGAAATCAGTGACCATTGACAGGCAGGTTAATGGCAATGCACAAATAGATTAATTCTGTTCAAATGATTGGGACATGTATGCAACATTAAAACTATTTAAATAACAGATTTCAATCATAAAAAAGGATATCACAAATTGTGAGTGGGGAAAATTGCTGCAGCTTTAATAACTTTATGTTTGTCTAAAAAACCAAAACATTCGTGGTTACTTCAATAAAAGTTCTTATCGTTTATAATGGTGCTAATTTAGCCCCAACCAATCAGCTTTTAGCTTTTCAATGTTAAATAGATTGATTGGTTGTGGAAAAGTTAGCACCATTTTAATTGATAAGAACTTTTATTGACTCTCCCGATTGTTTTTTAACCTTTTGTAAACCCACCTAGCCAGCTCCCACTCAGCCGCTAAACTATTGTTACCTACCCCATGGTGGCCTCAAATAATCAATCCCTTGGCTATATGTCCCTCACCATCCACCAGTTGCAACGTTTTGCATATACCCAAAGGCTTTAGCCATCATCCTGTTTCTTCCCCCCCCCCCTCATTTTATTAATTTTTTATATTTGTAGCAGGTTGTCGATGTGTGCAGTGGTGGTGCTACTGTGTTGGGACAACCTGGGTGGTTGTCTCTCCTTCCTCCGTCCTGCCAGCTTGAAAGGGTTTCCCCTTATTCTTTATTTTTCTGGGAGACTTAACCCTTTCCTTGTTGTGTTGCCACCTCCAATCTGTATAATGGGCAAGGGGCCATTCTGCCTACAATCAGTCTACAATCAGTACACAATACAGCCAGGCCCCATTATCTGAATTTCTGTTTGAGTATTTTCCAGTCATTTGGGGTTTATTTTTAAAGGCAATATCTTGTATATTGTCGTGTTATTTTATGGTATCCCATGGTGTATCTTCGATTTATGTATACATGTACTGAAATGCCATATCTAGGGTATTTTATAGCATTTAAGTCTGCCTTCTGCTCACCACTTCTCTGTAATACTGTAGTCCCTGCCGGTAATATTGAACAGTGCCCCACCTTCACTGTTTGGATGAATTGTTTAAATGGTATCATTACAGAATGAGGAGGTAGTACAGTGACCTCAAGGTAAAACCACATTATAGTTTTGCAGCATTGTTTTGCTTCTTCCTTAAGGCTTTGTTACAATAGCATAAAAACATTAGGGACAGACACATGGTTTTCTGACATGGAGATTAATTGGCAGTTGTATTAGTCAAGTTAAACAGTTTTTTTTTTTCCCCAATAAACTTTTTTTTTCTGTGTGATGTGGGTGGAATGTAGGGGCAGAGCTTCCATGTTAAAGATCACCTCACCAGTGAGCAGAGAGTATAAAGGGAAAAGGACTAATTTTTTAGCTTTAAGAAAGCTCTAACGCACTGGAAATGCCTGAGGCCGCACACGCCCTGGATCTTGGTATGTTGCTTTATTTCGTTTAAGGTATGCGTTAATGACGTGCTTTTTTTTTTTTAAATGGCATACACAGAACTAATCTTATTTAGAGTTTTATAGAAAAAACTCTTTGTAAGCTCACACTAAAGTGCTAGTAAGTATACTATGCGGAGGATTAATGGCCCTTCCTGTGGTTCTTTAAATGATGACAATTCCATTATCATTAAAAACCTCTATGTTGCAAGTGTTCAGTATGAATAGCTTAGAAACGTCAATTCTTCAGAAAACATACTGAATGATTGCTGAACCATTTAAAATGATGTGATGTGTACATAGGTCATTTTCCTTCTCTGACATAAACTCTTTAATGCGTTTAAAACCTTTAAGAACTATTAAGAAAAGACAGGCAGTAAATTTAAACATGCAAAAACAGAAAGACATTTAGCATAATTATCAGCTGCAAGAAAAGAAACTGTCAAACTCCCATTAGGCAATATTTTTTATTAATCTGCAGCAACCATAGAAGTTATCAGTTGTTATCCTTACTAATAAGACCAATGAAAGTCTATAATGTTGCTTCAGCATAATAGCATGGTCCCACTTGTGTACCTCCTGGAACATAACCCCTGTAATGTGCTGCAATTTATGGTTTAATGTTTACCTGATTAACAAAAACAACCCCAACTAATCTATAAACTATGACACAAGATATATATTGCTTAAAAAAGAACTCAATTGCAGTCCAAAACATGTCACAATAAAGAGCATGATTTGCAGTCGTTTGAGTGTCCCCTTCCTTACCTTGGATGTGAATAAACTATAAACCTTAATCTGGTCAGCCGCTTTATTCCTTTATTAAAGAAATCCTTCTTGTACCAATTGTGGCGCGTTCCCACAATGTTTCTTAATATAATCTGATTTACATGATTTAAAATACATTATTTACAAATTTCATTTTTTTGTATCAAAAATCAGAATTTAAATGGCATCAGTCAATTCTATTGATGCTTATGTCAGAGAGACATTCCAAAATATAATTACAAATATATTATTTATATATGATTTATGAAGTAAGCAATTTTCACTAACAACCCTTTCATGACTGATTTTCACTACAAACCCCTCTCAGGACTGTGAATTTCCTACATACAACTCCTCTCTGTGACGGTGAATTTTTCACTACAAACACCTCTCCTATGACTGAATTTTCACTACACCCCCTCTCTCTGACTGAACTTTTCATACCACCCCTATCTAGGACTGTGTGAATTTCCCCTACACCCCCCTCTAATGACTGAATTTTCATTACACAAACCCTCTCTATGACTGACTTTTCATTACAACACCCCTCCTATGACTGTGAATTTTCCCTACACAACGACACCCTCTCTATGACTGAATTTTCACTACACGCTCTCTTGACTGTGACGTTTCACTCACCCCCCTCTCTAATGACGGAATTTTCATTACACCCCTATCTATGCTGGTGAATTTTTCACTACAACCGCCCCTCTAATGACGCCATTTTTTTCATTACATACAATTACAAACCCCTCTCTATACTGAATTTCATTACACCACCCTTTCTATGACTGGTGACTTTCACGTACAAACACCCCTCTCTAGACTGAAATTTTCACACTACACTCCTCTCTATGAACTGTGAATTCCTTCACCCCTATGACTGAATTTTCACTTCACCCCTCATTATGACTGAATTTTCATTGCATAACCCCTCATGACTGTGAAATGTTCATTACAACCCCTCTCTAACTGTGAAGTTTTACTTCACCCCTTTCTTACTGTGAATTTTCACTACAACACCCCCTCTCATGACTGTGAAGTTTTCAATACACCCTCTCTATCACTGTTAAGTTTCACTACACCCCTCTCTATCACTGTGAAGTTTCACTACACCACCTCTCTATGGACTGTGAAGTGTTTACTACCCCCCTTCTATGACTGTGAATTATCATTAACACCTCCCCTCTATGACTGTGAATTCCATTACACACCCCTCTCTATGACTGTTGAAGTTTCACTTCACCCCTCTCAATGACTGTGAAGTTTCACTTAACACCCTCCTATGCTGTTGAATCTCCTTACATAATTACCTACAAAACCCCTCTCTATGACTGTGGCATTTTCACTTCCCCTCTTGAATGAATTTTCTTACAACACACCCTCTGTGACTGAATTTTCACAACATCCCCTTTGTGACTGCATTTTCACTACACTTATCTCTGTGACTATGAATTTTCACTCACCCAATTTAGTAGGCGGTTAGGTATTGGCGTCAAAACTAGGCATTCAAGACCTTGTAGGAAACACTTACCGCTGTCTGCGTGTCATTCTATGCCTGCTACTACCTTGTCCTCCCTGAAAACTTTGACATACACAGAGTAGCTCTCCCTCCCTTCCACCCTCTGGATCCCTCCACGTTGCATGGTTCCTTAGAAAAAAAATTAGTTTTCTGTTGTGTAGGGGAACCCCCCCAACCCAAAATGCTTTGTTCCCTCAGCTCCCTCTGCTAACCAGCAGCCGTGCCTGTGATTGCCAATCACAGACGCAGCTTCCAGACCTTACTGCTCTTCACTGGAAGGGAAGAGCAGTAGAGGCAGAGGCCAAAGGGAATGAAGGTGGGTAAGTTGATTAATGTCCGTTTTTTAAAGTTAAAACCCTAGCATTTATGGTTGGGGGGGTCCCCTATACTACAGCAAATCTTTATTTTGGGGGTGAAGATACCTTTTATAGTGTTTGCATGCTATACATGTTTACGAAGCATGTTAGCACAGCGCAAGTGATTCAATAGATTTTGTGATGATTTTTTTGTATTTGTGATGATTTTTTGCATTTGAGATGATTTTTTGCATTCCCCCAGTGTCGGCTGGGTTGGACACCTCTGGGGCTCCGAGTGCCACCTCTGGGGGGGAAGTGAGAAAGCCTGTTATATGGATCCAGTGCACAACTATGAGAAATGCAAAAGTTTGCTAATGGTAATTGAAGTAAAAAAGGTTAGAAGTTAGGACCTTCCAGACTGGGGTTACCTTGACGTGGTTGGAAGGCTTTTCATTCATGTGATCACAGTAATGTATACTAAAACCCCTTTGTTTATAAAGTATGCCAGTGAGCAGATAATATGATATTGTATGGGGCCTAGGAGTGCATTGATTATCTTTTCCATGTTTGTACTATATTTATAATATATAATATATATAGAGTAGAGAACGAGAAGAAGCACAAACCGCTACTTTAGTAGTACACCCGGGTGCCTTCCGAAGTAGTAGGGATAATCACAGTGAAGTAATCGGAGCACTCCTGGGACTTGTGAAGAAACAATTATTTATTGTAACAAACACCACGCCATCAACGCGTTTCGGCCGCCATATTGGCCATCATCAGGATGACGGCCATCCTGATGACGGCCAATATGGCGGCCGAAACGCGTTGATGGCGTGGTGTTTGTTACAATAAATAATTTTTCTTCACAAGTCCCAGGAGTGCTCTGATTACTTCACTGTGTATTATATATATATATATATATATATATATATATATTATAATATATATATATATATATATATCCTATTAACATCTACATTACCACACAGGAGTTTGAGATCTAAAACAGTGACCATTAACCCCTACATTAGTAGAGCTGAATGTTATAGCACGTCAACTCTCTCTGCTACAGACAGCTCTGTCTTATGGTACCAAACTCTAGGACAGGGTGACAGAGGATGAGGGGAAAGAAAAAGGAGGTATTGTGGGTGAATAAACCTCAAACATGGCCCCTAAAGGCCTTGGAGATACGCACCCAACTTTGAGGTTTTGGCTGGTGAACTTTGAAGTTTGGTGCTGCTACTTTCCAATCACTTTATTTTATATATATATATATATATTTACAACTACATTTAGCTGAAGTGCTACTGATCTGGTCAAACATTTATGCATATATATATATATATATATATATATATATATATATATCCCTTGTTATATAAATATATTATATCTCCATAGGGATTGCATTGAGTTTGGGGGTATAGGATATTACATATAGGAAAGGTGTATATCTCACTGTTAACATTTAAATGGCCACCCCTGATTACTGCACATGTTATGTGGGGAACCTGTTTATGTGCACTGTCTGCTTTGTGCCAGACCATCAGAGTTACCCACTTTGTGCCATGCTACCCATAATCCTTCCATAAAGCAATGATCTGGTACAAATTGGTGACAGCGGTGCTGGTAATACCATTTATTCTCCCTGTTTTCTTTGTATATTTATTCTCTGTATTAAGCTATGGAGGCTGCTACTGATAGTATTGATTTAAATCCTCCTGTCCTTGTACCTGCAGATGAAATTCCCTAATTAGACTCAGTAGCTCTACCAGGCCAAATTGCCAAACCTATTTTTAAACCTGATCCATTTGATGGGGTAACTAGGGAGTGGACTGATTTGAACAATTTGAATTGGCAGCCATTATTAATGGTTGGGCTGAAGGTGCTCGCTTGCAAGTCCTTAGCCTTTTGCTTAGTGATAAAGCCAGGCAGGTATACCAAGCATTTACTGTAATACTGAAATAAAAAGCAGTTATCAGTTATTAAAAATTGCTCTGAAGCAACTTTTTTCAATTAGATCTGTATAAGAGTATATAAAGTATAAATCCATTTCTTTAGGTAAACTGGGAATGAGAAATGTTTGTTTTTACGTTAGATTATTAGGGCAATGCTATTACAATAACATGCTGTGAGGTACCTTCTGTTATAATATATGAGGTACCATCTCCACTTGCCGTGGTGAAGACTAATAAGTATTAACCTAGCATGTTTAGTTTCAACCGCACAGTGTTGCAGGATTGCCTGGGTCTACTTTCAGACCTGCAGGATTATCCTATTTGGTTCCTCTGGAAGCTGGTGACTGTCTGAGTAACAGTTTAAAATATACCTGTGTAAAGATTCTATATCCACTATATCCACACATAGCAAAACACACACACACATAATTTCCATTGTGCACCAACGGGCACAATTTTGCTAGTATGTATATATATATATATATATATATATATGGTGGGCACACACTTTAAGTCTTAATAGGTGCCCGGGTGTACAAGCTAAATGATAAGTAGATATGGATAAGTAGGAATAAGAGCGCACTCCTGGGTCTTCTTCAAATTCATTTGAAAGTGCAAACACTGCAACAAAGTGCAGGCAACGTTTTTCTCAAGCCGGCTTGACCGAAACGTTGCCTGCACTGTTTGCACTTTCAAATAAATTTGAAGAAGACCCAGGAGTTATTCCTACTTATCCATATATATATATTTATACAGAATGATTATTCAATGTGCCCATACTTGTTCCAATGTAATTGTGTTATTGGCTCCCTCTACTGTAGTAAAGGGAACCTGTAATAGAAATTTTCTATCTTGCCCAGTAGGTCCCGATACTCACAATATTCAGCAAATTCTGTCAGATCCACCATCACTGTCACAGCTCTGACTTTGAAAGACACTAATTGTAATGTAGTGCAAATGTGGATTTCTCATATAAACAGAACGTTAGGTGGGGTACACACGGACTAATATTTTTGTCCCTAGCGTTCGCTGCTATAGAGTGGTCGGATGCGGCAAATGTCTTCTATGGACAACACGATTGACAATGATTCACAGGCATCTCAAATTGCCCTTTAGTCCGATCCAGGCAAACGGGTGACTGACAATGTTCACCGACTCTTGTTCAGTGGTAACCCATTCAGGAACCCCCGCTTGAAAATCCTGCGCTTGCCATTAAGTGGTTAATACATTGCAGGAACGAGAAACCCTTATTCTCTCCCTACCCTTTTTAATTTATTGGTGACGTCGTACTTTAAAGTAAAGGCAGCCGATACCAACAGATGGAAATTTTTCATGCCGACCACAGACGTTCCATGGAATTACTGTTGTTCGGTTTCGGCCCCTACACATTAGAGATATTATTAATGTGTAGTATGGCCACCTTTACTGTAGCTATTGCAAATTAGCTGTTTTTACCTGTGCTAGCTGGGTACATAGAGAACATCATATTTCATTCTTCTCTGTACCCAGTTTTTACTACATAGGCTCATTTTTTCACTCTTATTATTTTTCCTCCCTTTGCCTGTATAATTTTAATTGAGTTGGCTTTTCTCTGACATCATGGTTAATTGTAAGGTTGAGCAATTTTTGGCTAGGTAATTACAAATGCAAGAATTTACTAGTGGAACAAAAGACTTTATTGTGCACTTGGATCAAAATACAATATAAAGGTTGTAAATGATGTTAATAGGCTTCTTAAAGTCGTAAAGAGATTGGGATCTTGGTAAGATGCTCTTCGTTTCAGTTTATTCATGGTATATACAGGAGAGCAGGAGAAACCTGCGTATCGCTCCAGCGCTGGCTTCACTGACAGTCTCTGCCACGTCCACACTCCTTTGCACTAAGTGCGCACGCACACACAATGCAAAGGACCGTGGATCCGTTGGGGAATGTCAGTGAAGTCGGAGTCTGTTTGCAGCGCTGGAGCTATACGTGGTAAGTTTCTCCTGCTCTCCTGTAAGTTTTACTGAAGGACAGAAGGTAAGACATATCGCATTTACCTCCTCTTCTTCAGTTAAACTGGAAAAAAGAAAGTTAAAATCCTGGTGGAGAAACCCTTTAATGAATCTGTAGAGACACGAGCCTTAACACCATGGTTTAAAGATGTCCAATACCTGTAAGGACAGTGACATGCAGCAAGTTTCTGTAGTGACTTATTAAGGTATCTTTTCGCAATGGTGTGATTTCCCCTCCCCCCCTAGCAATTTTATCTGTGGTAACAGCCAGTATAAAAGGTAGGAGAAAGCAAGTGCTGTCTGCAATGTTATGGAAGAGGTAGTTAGCTATGTAAAATAGAAGGGAAGGTACTTGACAGTTAAATGTGTTACCCTCTCTGGTAAGTAAGGCTGGGCACACACCAAGCAATTTTTCTGGAAGACCATATTTCAGTGTATCCGTATTGGATGATCGTATGTGCCGAAAAATCACAGACGGTTGTGCGGTCCCCTATGGACTGAATGATCGGTCTCTGCTGTTAACTAGTGGACAAACAATGTGCTGGTATGTAACCAATTTAAGGCATAGACTATTGGTAAGCAGTATAATTAACAGGATTTGGATGTATTGCCAATGTATTGGGAAACATCTAATCTTGCATCGGTTACACTCAGAATGATCACCTTCAACCTTTCTCTGGTATTTCCAGTCCCCCCCCCTTATTTTAGTTATCATGTAACTTGGGCTAATGATTCATGTTACTTTTCTGTTAATTCCATGTAGGGATAGTGGGTGGGTATAAAGGGAAATGGAGTTTAGTTGTGGTGTTTTTACTCTTTAGCCAGTGCTTGACACAACAGTGTGAAACCTTACAGCTGCTTCAACAGGAAATGAAAAAAATCTAATTGCACTGCAGGTTTATCCCAAACCTAACTAGAAAGGCCGTTATAAAAAGAAGACCCCGGAGGCAAGGAGTCTGCGGTTAGAAGCAGACGAGTCTCAACAGTGCAATGTAAGGTGTCAAGTTAAATTAAACCCTTCAAAGAGGCGAGATACATTCCAGTATTAAGAGAAAGGGCTATGTGTAAATCTGTGTCTTCTGGGGTTTTCCCTTTAAATGCCTGCAGTAGAGAAAAAAGTGAAAGGGACATCCAGTGCCACCGCTTCCTTTAAATTAAAGGGTTTATGTTTTTTTGTTTTGGGGGGGGGGGGGGTTGTGATGTGATTT
Organism: Hymenochirus boettgeri; assembly: GCA_019447015.1. Lineage (NCBI taxonomy): Eukaryota > Metazoa > Chordata > Amphibia > Anura > Pipidae > Hymenochirus > Hymenochirus boettgeri. Next base: position 212,896,867 of record CM033470.1, on the reverse strand, counting down.
TTAAATCTTGAGAACTGATGCTCAGTAAGGGTTTAAATTGTTTATAAAGAGCAAACCAACACAATACATGTATATTTCCTGCATCAAATTCTTTAAAGCAGGTGCTGATCCAGGAAATGATAAATTAATTCTCTATAGGTACATTTATAGCCTTTGATGTGAGAGTTTGTGTTATCCATAGGCACACTGGGTAGCTATGATGGGTGAGAACAAGGCAAATGTATTTATAGGGGCTTCTCATTTGCTTGCAATTTTGTTTAATTGTGTTGACAGTTTCTAACAGAACCACTTATTGAATTAAGTGGTATGTAGCTAGAGGGAGCCTCTGTTTGGATGGATACTTTATCCTGTTGGTGGGCTATGCCTAATGGCCTTGGGGTGCCTATGTGATATCCAGCAGACCCCAACCCTGAAGGGGCTTTCCTGTTTTGCCTTCATGTGTCTATGAGACCTGGATAGGTTTTTGCCTTTAAGGAGAAAATGCAGTTATATCACCTTGGACTTTAAATAAAACTAAAACTAATTTGTATCTGTTGTAATTAATTAGATCAACTGGACTTGAAGTTTAGTTCTTGAAGACTTCAAGTCCAGTTGATCTAATTGAATACAACAGATATACAATGACCTGGATGAATGAGAACCTTCACAAGCATAAAACTAATTTGCTAATTTTTACAGGTAAAAAATGTCACTGCTGTTTAAATACTATGGGACCATGGAGTGTAATGAGAGGAAAAATATTTTCAATACAAGCTAGTAATGTAAAAGATAAGGAATAAGGCTAGTCATACTGTACAAAATACAATCCCTTTACTCTAACGTGCCAAAAATCCTTTCCATCCAACTTACGGGTCGACCAACTGCAATCGAATCAATTTTCAGTTTGTGAATCAAATGATTGACTTGGTATGTAGAAAAATCTTTGCCCAATCTGTAACAGAAGCAGTGGCAAGGGATCAATGTCTGCATGCTTTATTGAGTAGTAACATAGTAATTGAGGTTGAATAAAGACAAACGTCCATCAAGTCCAACCTTTTCACCCTCCTTTTTTAACCTTACCTAACAGTTGATCCAGAGGAAGGCAAAAAAAAAAGGGGGGGGGGAATCCTTCCTGACTCCAAATGGAAATCGGAAAGTATCTCTGGACCAACCAGAACTGCCATATGTGTATTAATACCAGTAATTTTCAATATTTTTTAGTTTTAGAAACGTATCCAGCCAACTTTTAAAGCTATTCAATGAACTTTCCATTACCACTTCTGCTGGAAGACAGTTTCACAGTTCTCACTGTAAAGAAACCTTTCCTAAACTGAAGATGAAACTTCTTTTCTTCCAATATTAAAGGATGTCCACATGTCCTCTGATATGACCTATTAGTAAAGCAATGCACCAGAGAGTTTAAGTGATTATATCCCCACACAAACGTTGCTTCTCTAATGTAGTGAGTTGTACAAAGGATGAGTTTTTGATCTGATGAAATCACTGAAATCCAAAATCAATTGGCCCATTTAGAAAATGAATTAATAATAATCACACATAAAATACAAAGAGAAAACAAAAGCTATGATTAATAACTAAATGTCAGAACAAACAAGGTGGTCGTTTTTGTTATATTTGTTATTAGGTAAAGTTGAATGGTTTGGTTAATATTAAACCCTAGAACCCTTATAATTTCTACCTATATATTCAGCTTGCTACTATGTCATTTTAATGTTTAGAACGGTAACTATTGATGTCAACTATCTTTTTTTTAAATCTGCATTACTTGATTACATGTTGATTTAAGGTCCATACACACATGCGACTGCGGGGTCAGACTAGGGAAGATTTACAGGGTTATTCAATAAAAGTTCTTATCGTCAGAAATGGTTCTAATTTTGCCCCAACCAATCAGATGTTGGCTTTCAAATGATAAATAATGTCTGATTGGTTGGGGCAAAAAATAGAAATAAGAAATTTTATTACATCTCCCAGTATGCCCCTTAAAAATAACAGGGTTAGTAGTTTGTGCCACTCAAAATTATCTGTTCCTTATATGTCTTGTGTTTTTTGTCATTATAACACATTATAATTATTATTATGGATTTATATAACGCCAACATATTCTGTAGTGCTTTACAGTTACCGTACAGGAGTACATTTTTTTCATTTACCCTGCCCCAAAGAGCTTACAATCTAAGCACATTATATTGGACACATTTTTAATACATTGCAGGAACGGAAACCCTTATTCTCTCCCTACCCTTTTTAATTTATTGTGACGTCGTACTTTAAAGTAAGGCAGCCGATACCAACAGATGGAAATTTTTCATGCCGACCACAGACGTTCCATGGAATTACTGTTGTTCGGTTTCGGCCCCTACACTTAGAGATATTATAATGTGTAGTATGGCCACCTTACTGTAGCTATTGCAAATTAGCTGTTTTTACCTGTGCTAGCTGGTACATAGAGAACATCATATTTCATTCTTCTCTGTACCCAGTTTTTACTACATAGGCTCATTTTTTCACTCTTTTATTTTCCTCCCTTGCCTGTATAATTTTAATTGAGTTGGCTTTCTCTGACATCATGGTTAATTGTAGTTGAGCATTTTTGGCTAGTAATTACAAATGAAGAATTTACTAGTGGAACAAAAGACTTTATTGTGCACTTGGATCAAAATACAATATAAAGTTTGTAAATGATTTTATGGCTTCTTAAGCGTAAAGAGATTGGGATCTGGTAAGATGCTCTTCGTTTCAGTTTATTCTGGTATATACAGGAAGCAGAGAAACCTGCGTATCGCTCCACCGCTGGCTTCACTGACAGTCTCTGCCACGTCCACCTCCTTTGCACTAATGCGCACGCACACCACATGCAAAGGACCGTGATCCGTTGGGGAATGTCAGTGAAGTCGGAGTCTGTTTGCACGCTGGAGCTATACGTGGTAAGTTTCTCCTGCTCTCCTGTAAGTTTATCTGAAGACAGAAGGTAAGACATATCGCATTTACCTCCTCTTCTTATTAAACTGGAAAAAAAAAAGTTAAAATCCTGGTGGAGAAACCCTTTATGAATCTGTAGAACACGAGCCTTAACCATGGTTTAAAGATGTCCAATACCTGTTAAGGACAGTGACATGCAGCAAGTTTCTGTAGTGACTTATTAAGGTATCTTCGCAATGGTGTGATTTCCCTCCCCCCCTAGCTTTTATCTGTGGTAACAGCCAGTATAAAAGGTAGGAAAAGCAAGTGCTGTCTGCAATGTTATGGAAGAGGTAGTTAGCTATGTAAAATAGAAGGGAAGGTACTTGACAGTTAAATGTGTTACCCTCTCTGGTAAGTAAGGCTGGGCACACACCAAGCAATTTTTCTGGAGACCATATTTCAGTGTATCCGTATTGGATGATCGTATGTGCCGAAAAATCACAGACGGTTTGTGGCGGTCCCCATGGACTGAATGATCGGTCTCTGCTGTTAACTAGTTGGACAAACAATGTGCTGGTATGTAACCAATTAAGGCATAGACTATTGGTAAGCATATAATTAACAGGATTTGGATGTATTGCCAATGTATTGGGAAACATCTAATCTTGCATCGGTTACACTCAGAATGATCACCTTCAACCTTTCTCTGGTATTTCCAGTCCCCCCCCCTTATTTTAGTTATCATGTAACTTGGGCTAATGATTCATGTTACTTTTCTGTTAATTCCATGTAGGGATAGTGGGTGGGTATAAAGGGAAATGGAGTTTAGTTGTGGTGTTTTTAACTCTTTAGCCATGTGCTTGACACAACAGTGTGAAACCTTACAGCTGCTTCAACAGGAAATGAAAAAAATCTAATTGCACTGCGGTTTATCCCAAACCAAACTAGAAAGGCCGTTATAAAAGAAGACCCCGGAGGCAAGGAGTCTGCGGTTAGAAGAAGACGAGTCTCAACAGTCAATGTAAGGTGTCAAGTTAAATTAAACCCTTCAAAGAGGCGAGATACATTCCAGTATTAAGAAAAGGGCTATGGTAAATCTGTGTCTTCTGGTTTTCCCTTTAAATGCCTGCAGTAGAGAAAAAATGAAAGGGACATCCAGTGCCACCGCTTCCTTTAAATTAAAGGGTTTATGTTTTTTTGTTTTGGTTGGGGGGGGGGGGTTGTGATGTGATTTTTAAATCTTGAGAACTGATGCTCAGTAAGGGTTTAAATTGTTTATAAAAGGCAAACCAACACAATACATGTATATTTCCTGCATCAAATTCTTTAAAGCAGTGCTGATCCAGGAAATGATAAATTAATTCTCTATAGGTACATTTATAGCCTTTGATTGAGAGTTTGTGTTATCCATAGGCACACTGGGTAGCTATGATGGGTGAGAACAAGGCAATGTATTTATAGGGGCTTCTCATTTGCTTGCAATTTTGTTTAATTGTGTGACAGTTTCTAACAGAACCACTTATTGAATTAAGTGGTATGTAGCTAGAGGGAGCCTCTGTTTGGATGGATACTTTATCCTGTTGGTGGGCTATGCCAATGGCCTGTGGGTGCCTATGTGATATCCAGCAGACCCCAACCCTGAAGGGGCTTCCTGTTTTGCCTTCATGTGTCTATGAGACCTGGATAGGTTTTTGCCTTTAAGGGAAAATGCAGTTATATCACCTTGGACTTTAAATAAAACTAAAAATTTGTATCTGTTGTAATTAATTAGATCAACTGGACTTGAAGTTTAGTTCTTGAAGACTTCAAGTCCAGTTGATCTAATTGAATACAACAGATATACAATGACCTGGATGAATGAGAACCTTCACAAGCATAAACTATTTGCTAATTTTTACAGGTAAAAAATGTCACTGCTGTTTAATACTATGGGACCATGGAGTGTAATGAGAGGAAAAATATTTTCAATACAAGCTAGTAATGTAAAAGATAAGGAATAAGGCTAGTCATACTGTACAAATACAATCCCTTTACTCTAACGTGCCAAAAATCCTTTCCATCCAACTTACGGGTCGACCAACTGCAATCGAATCAATTTTCAGTTGTGAATCAAATGATTGATTGGATGTAGAAAAATCTTTGCCCAATCTGTAACAGAAGCAGTGGCAAGGGATCAATGTCTGCATGCTTTATTGAGTAGTAACATAGTAATTGAGGTTGAATAAAGACAAACGTCCATCAGTCCAACCTTTTCACCCTCCTTTTTTAACCTTACCTAACAGTTGATCCAGAGGAAGGCAAAAAAAAAGGGGGGGGGGGGATCCTTCTCCTCCAATGGAATCGGAAAGTATCTCTGGACCAACCAGAACTGCCTATGTGTATTAATACCAGTATTTCAATATTTTTTAGTTTTAGAAACGTATCCACCAACTTTTAAAGCTATTCAATGAACTTCCATTACCACTTCTGCTGGAAGACAGTTTCACAGTTCTCACTTGTAAAGAAACCTTTCCTAACTGAAGATGAAACTTCTTTTCTTCCAATATTAAAGGATGTCCACATGTCCTCTGATATGACCTATTAGTAAAGCAATGCACCAAGAGTTTAAGTATTATATCCCCACACAAACGTTGCTTCTCTAATGTAGTGATTTTGTACAAAGGATGAGTTTTTTGATCTGATGAAATCACTGAAATCCAAAATCAATTGGCCCATTTAGAAAATAATTAATAATAATCACACATAATACAAAGAGAAAACAAAAGCTATGATTAATAACTAATGTCAGAACAAACAAGGTGGTCGTTTTTGTAATTTGTTATTAGGTAAAGTTGAATGGTTTGGTTAATATTAACCCTAGAACCCTTATAATTCTACCTATATATTCAGCTTGCTACTAGTCATTTTAATGTTTAGAACGGTAACTATTGATGTCAACTATCTTTTTTTTAAATCGGCATTACTTGATTACATGTTGATTTAAGGTCCATACACACATGCGACTGCGGGGTCAGACTTGCGACACAACACGGTGTGCTATATATCAGTTTTGGCCGACTGTCGTAAGGGTATGGGCGCTCAGTTTGGCTGAAATACAATTATTATGCTTTATCATTATTTATGAAATGAAACCTCTTCTGAAATAAATCCTGAAATATATTCATTTGTAAAGTACTTTCATTATGTTCCCTAAATATTATTATCCAGGAATTGTATTTAAAAATGACCATACACATCTGTGAGAATCTCTTTACCCAGAAAACATACATTACATGAGGATGTTAAGCAGATGAACTTACCATTCCACACTACTTACTATGCAAGCCTTTGCTGTGATGAGCCAGCGTTGTGTAAAATGTGCCGTGGGCCTTTCGATTTTATAAGCAAAATTGTATTTAAAGATGTTCAGGCTACTTCTCTGAGCCGAAACAGGTAGCTTATTGGTACGTTAATAAATTTTGTGTCGTGTGGTTAGTAGAATTAGTTAGTGCCTGATTGGGCATCATTTTCTAAAAGTTTTAAAGTGGCATTATTTCTAGTTTACTGGGGATGTACAGTGTTCCACCCTTAAAAATAAGTAAGAGTAAAATACCTTGCATATTTTGCCATGGAAGTTGGTGGTTAAAAAAAGGGGTTGTACTTGTGATCTTTTCAAAGGGCATTTAGCTTACTAAACCTTCTTTGCTACATGATCTAAATGGTGATATCCTAATAATACTGGCCTCAGTAGATACATGCTCCAAGAGAATAGCATTTGCACATTTCATATAATTAAGATGAATTAAAACACTCTCAGAGGTTGGAGGTAAAGTCTCTGTTCCTAAAAAGCCAACTTATAATCAGGATAAAACAAATCTCCTTAATAAACTGGCTGCCACTGGTCTTATACCAAACAGAACCATCCGGCCAATTGAATATTTCTATACCATTATTTCTAACAATAAAGATTTTGCAGCCTGTCCATGTTAAAGGGCATCTATAGTGAAAAAAACACATTGCCCTTTGCAAAGTTAAATTCATGTACTCTGTGTTGCCTTAATCCTATCTCTGCAGTGACTTTGTTTATCCATGGTGTCAGATCTGTGTGCAGCACTCCCCCCTTCCCCCTCCCCTCTGTTACCTCCTCCATGTCTCAACACCGGTAACCAACAAGCTTCATGTGCAGTAGGAGTTAAAAGTTCAACATCTGACAAACACACCCACGCACAGTTGGCCAATAGAAAGCAAGCGGTTGCTGGAGACATGGAAGAAGGAGAAGAGTACAGTTTACGATCTCTCACTTGTGACCCATCATCAATTAGTGAAAGCTATTAAGAGGGGGTCAAGTGCAGCCTTATATCTACCATCAAAGCTACCTCTCTCCCCTCTAATGCTCTTATCTCTATGTTTATTACAGAGGCAGGGAGGGGGGATCACGTCACAGGGATTTGATTGACAGTCCAAGTAGGAGTAGAGGAATGCAATCACGTATTCTTCTAAACTGGGTGTATCTCAGACAGAGAGGGAATCTGAAAAAAAGTGAAGACACTACTTGTGGGTTTGGGGGAATTATATAACACATGGAAGAAAAGAAAAAAAGTTCATTTTCCCACTATAGTCCCTTTAACTACAAAACTTATCTCCTAAAAAATGGCAAATGAATGAAATGTATACTCATTGTAACCAGTTGTGCATTCTGTATATTTCTTTTCTTATCAAGCAGCGCCTGACTAATAAGTATTTATGTTAAACACTAGCTTTGTCTGTTAATGTATCATTAGTAAAATATTAAACATTCATCTTTACTATTTGAAATATGCAAGGAAACACTGCATGAAAATTGATAGAGACGTATCGATAGCTTAATGAAAAGTTTGTGTGTTAAAGGGTATGTCCACCCTAAAAATCACTTTTGGATATATGATTCCTCCTGTCCCCCCAGCCCCAACCGCTCTATTTATACTCTTAGAAAGTGCCCCAAACTTTACTTACCTCCCTTCTTTCCTCCGCCGCGCTGCCGGCCCTCTGCTTGCGAGAAAATGCAAGCAGAGGGGTGGGACCGGCAGCCGCTCAGCCAATCACAGACGCGGCTGCCGGGAGTTCATTTCGGCGGGGGAAGGTAAGTAAAGTTTGGGGAGCTTTCTAAGAATACATATGGAGTGGTTGGGGCTGGGGGGACAGGGGGAATCCTATATCTTAAGGGTTTTATGCAGGGGGAGGGAATCCTGGGGGAGGGGGGGAGGGAGGGGGAGAAGGGCTGCAGTACGCATGCCAAACTTCTCCTGGAGGCCAGGTAGGAGGCAGAGTCCTATATGGACTCTGCTGTCCTCCTGGTGGACAGTTTTTGGACTTTGGGGGGGACTACAGGAGAACCATATGGAGCTGGGATGTGAGGTAAGGATTAAACTACACTACATGATGGGGCCATGTATTGGGGGGGGATTATAGTATTGGGGGTGGACATGCCCTTTAACAAAAAGAAAATAAAACCCATCATGTTGTTCTCTGAGCTAGAGAACATGCATCTTTTGGGGCCAGTATTAGTTGAATGCCACTATTCTCATTTGTTTAGGCTTAACACACACCCCTAAACTCCGTTTGTGCAATACTTACCTGTCTCCCCAGTTATCTTACCTTGTCAGGTGGTCCTTTGCCACACATTATCTCCTTTCCAGGTTGCAATCCTTAATAAATGTTGTGAGGCTTAAGTCAGGGTCAACGACTTATGATGGCTGCAAAATTTTGATGCTTTTTAGCTGCGTGAGCTCACATTCAGCTGCCAAAACCACAAAGGAGACAGCAACTGTGGCAAAGGACCAGAGGACTTCAAGGTAAGATATCTGAGTGAGGAACACCAGGATAGAAGGTAAGTATTGTGGAAATTTGGTTTGAGGGTTGTTAAGCCTAAAGCTGGCTACACACAGTAACAACAGAATCTGTAAGATTGCTAACTATCACAGTCGACCCCCTATAATTTAGTACAGGGGGGCGACTGCGACTGAGGAAAATTTCCATTTGTAATGGTCGTTTGCCATGCCAACACTGAATGTTTGCCAGCATCGAACAAACGGTTGTTACTGACTTACACACATTACCAAAAAGGGCCTAAAATGTGGGTACCCAGCTTAAGGTTAAAATTTTGTTTGGGGGGTTAACATTCCCTTAAAACAGGTTTTTAAAAAGACACTTTCATTCAAAAGTAATTAGCTTTAGAAGTTTTGCAATGTTTCAGCTTTTTTTTTTTTTTTTTTTAAAGAAAAAAATTGTTTCAAATGGGGCATGTTTATAAACGATCGCTATTTTCACTGTAACGCTATTGCAGGATATCGCAATGGCAAAAATTCTTATTTTTGTTGCATTTATAAATCCAATGATATTCACTGAGAAAAGCATCGCTGCAGTGATGTCCGGCAGTAGTATCGGCAATGTGCAACATCAGCATATTCATTGTGTTGAGTCCTGATTTTGCGTCAAAAAGAGATAAGGTAAACAGGGATAATCGGAAAACGTGAACTTGGTTAAATAGGATATTGCAGATCATATTACAGTAAATTTTGGAAAATAGTATAACACTCCCTGGACCCTTAGTAGTATTGAGAAAAATTTCACAAAGTATTGATACCTTCTAAGGGCCCACTGGCAGGCTAGATATACGGGCACTTATGCATTTTTGCCACCCCAGACTACTGTGTACCTACTGGGTACTGTGACGATGTGTGGGGATGGGGATAGGGGGCAGAAATGTCTTTGCTGTCGAAAAGCGGCGACGGTTTATAAATTAGTTAAGTTCGAATCTGGGGAAAATTAAGGCGATAATGGTGGTGAAAAGTTAACAAACTTTTATAAATAGGGAAGATTTACAGGGTTATTCAATAAAAGTTCTTATCGTCAGAAATGGTTCTAATTTTGCCCCAACCAATCAGATGTTGGCTTTCAAATGATAAATAATGTCTGATTGGTTGGGGCAAAAAATAGAAATAAGAAATTTTATTACATCTCCCAGTATGCCCCTTAAAAATAACAGGGTTAGTAGTTTGTGCCACTCAAAATTATCTGTTCCTTATATGTCTTGTGTTTTTTGTCATTATAACACATTATAATTATTATTATGGATTTATATAACGCCAACATATTCTGTAGTGCTTTACAGTTACCGTACATGAGTACATTTTTTTCATTTACCCTGCCCCAAAGAGCTTACAATCTAAGCACATTATATTGGACACATACAAGCTATCAGTATGTCTTTATGATTGTGGGGGAAACCGGAGTGCCCACACAGGGAGAACATACAAACACCTTGCAGATGTGTCCAAGGGTGGATTAAAACTCAGGACTTCAGCGCTGCAAGGCATCAGTACTAGACACTGAGCCATCATGCTGCCCCTAGTCAACACGCATTGACAAGATAAGTTTAGATAAATTGAAGAGGTAGGGAGACTTACGAAATCTGAGATTTGCATTTACTCACTAAAGAGAAAAATTGAGAAGATTATGGGGGGTGTTACACTGGCCTTTCTCATACCTTTATACACTAGGGTTAAGGAAAGTGACACCAACTGTGAGATACCAAAGATGGCATGATGGTGGAGTCTAGTTATATTTATTGTTATAGGTTTTCTTAATGTTGGGAATGTTTGACAAGCGGCTAATTTTTGACACCTGATTGGGAAAGCCTACATTAAATGTGACCTTATTTGAATGTTCTATTAGTGCCTGAACCCCTTTAGTCCTATCACAAGAATATAGTACTGTAGGCTTATTGACAGGAAAAAAATGGGTCAAATAATAAGCATCAGATCTAATATTGAAAATGAGATTGGTTGCTGGTAGGATTTAAATCAATAGCACTAAAGGAAAACTAAACATACTGTAAAGGGTTTTTACTTTTGTGGTAAAAATATTTCCTCCTAATGCAGGATACTACTCCAGAAGTTTGTATTTACTTAAATTTAAGAAGTAGATTTTGTAATGAAGGCTTCCATATTAAAGCCACTAAATTTCACAGCCCTTTTTGCAACTCCCCCTAACCCCTATATTTACTGTCTCTAATTTTATTTCAGCCACTTAAGGAATGTGTAATTGTGGGGGACAGATCTTTGCAAAAGATCTTTGTATTGTTTTACATTGTAAAATCCTTGTTCTGTGTCTGAGAGAAGCAGGTCTCTGTGCTGTAATATGATGGATTGGCTGTCGGTTTCTTAAGCTGCAGCTACTTTATTTTCATCTGCTATGCATTATATAGCATTTTCGAAAGTGTACAGCATACAATTGTTCTGGCCACAAAGGAACCAACGAACAGCCGCTTTGTCCAACAAGTGGTGACTTCCATCAGCGTCATAGAGAATATGTCTTCAACGATCAATGACAATGCAACTGGTCACACACATGTGATTGTTGATCAAAGCGGGCTTCTGCCTGTCGTTCGTTGGATTATTTGTTAGGAAATAAAGAGTAAAAAGGATAAACTAAATAGCCATTTGTCTTTCTGCAGTCTCTTTTTTATTATTATGTTAACTATGGTAAGTCAAAGAAAAGTGGCGTAGCATTGTGAGGATAGAACTAGTTTTTTTTTTGTTGTTATCCATGTAATAGATCATTAAATATAACTGTTCTTCTTTGTGCTACTTTTATTTCATCCAGTGTTTTAGTTCAGTGAATTTTCCGCTTAAATTATGTTGGTCAAACAACACATTTTACTTTTAAGAAATAGCATGAAGGATTTGATTCTCTGCAACTTGCATTCTGCACAGTGACACAAATGCAATTAATCAGTCCCCATGAAATAATGTATTTGTGTAGAGTCCCTAGTACCTCAGAAGAGACATGCTGTTTATGTTTTAAATCTATATAATTGTTCTGGGTATGTTTGCCATCTGACTCCACATGCACCTAAAACAATTTAATAGCTTGTGCATCAGCTGCATCTTATTTATACATTAAAGGAGAACTAACGTTGTATGTTAAAAGTACTTGCCTTCCTGAGGTCCCACACTGACACCCTCCTAGATCTCCATTAATACTCACAGAAGTAAGATATATACTTTTAGATTCTCCATAAAAAAAATCCTCTAGTTCTCCATTAAGATGATTTAAAGAAACCCATACACTTGTAGATGTTGGCAGAATGATGTATCCGTTGGATATTTCTCAATTAAAAATTGATCAGAGAGTACCGATTAAACTATACCTCCTTGTGCCATTTATTTGGAGTGTTGAAATCCCCTGAAGATAATATTGCCACTCTTGGGGTCACCAGAACATTTTTTTTTGGTCAGGTCCAAATAGTGTTTGTTCCATAGAATGCTGTCCTGGGGTGTACAATTCTGTCCTGAGGTGTACAATGCTGTCCTGAGGTGTACAATGCTGTCCTGAGGTGTACAATGCTGTCCTGAGGTGTACAATGCTGCCCTGAGGTGTATAATGCTGCCCTGAGGTGTACAATGCTGCCCTGGGGTGTACAATTCTGTCCTGAGGTGTACAATGCTGTCCTGAGGTGTACAATGCTGTCCTGGGGTGTACAATGCTGTCCTGAGGTGTACAATGCTGCCCTGAGGTGTACAATGTACAATGTGCCTGATGGTGTACAATCTGTCCTGATGGGTGTACAATGCTGCCCGAGGTGTACAATGCTGTCCTGAGGTGTCAATGCTGCCCTGAGGGTGTACAATGCTGTCCTGAGGTGTACAATGCTGCCCTGAGGTGTACAATTCTGTCCTGAGGTGTACAATGCTGCCCTGAGGTGTACAATGCTGTCCTGAGGTGTACAATGCTGCCCCGAGGTGTACAATTCTGTCCTGAGGTGTACAATGCTGCCTGAGGTGTACAATGCTGCCCGTGGTGTACATGCTGCCCTGAGGTGTACAATGCTGCCTGAGGTGTACAATGCTGTCCTGAGGTGGTACAATGCTGCCCTGAGGTGTACAATGCTGCCCGAGGTGTACAATGCTGCCCTGAGGTGTACAATTCTGCCTGAGGTGACAATGTGCCCTGAGGTGTACAATGCTGTCCTGAGGTGTACATGCTGCCCGAGGTGTACAATTTCTTGTCCTGAGGGTACAATGCTGTGCCTGAGGTGTACAATGCTGCTGAGGTTACAGTTGTAATCTGCCCTGGGTGTACGAATGCTGTCCTGGGTCCGGTTACAATGTGCCCTGAGGTGTACAATGCTGCCCTGAGGTGTACAATGCTGCCCTGAGGTGTACAATGCTGCCCTGAGGTGTACAATGCTGCCCTGAGGTGTAAAGTGCTATAAATCCTAGTTTGTATTCAGGTGGGTGGTGAGTACTTGTTAATATATATTCATAATATGGTACATTAAAGAGGCAGCAAAACTGCGTTTCAATGTACCTTGTAAAATAAGGATAATTGAAATGGAATTACATATATTTCCACTAGGAGTCACTAGAACGTTACAAGTAGAACCAACATACCTACCGCAGAGTTGTTGCTATAGCATGGGTTTTCCCTCTTGGCTAATTAAAGTCTGGCAAGACTTTGGGCTTTTTTAGAACAAGCACGTGTACAGCAAGCAGTGAATGAGTAATTATAAAGCACATTCACCTTTTGTTATGTCGTTCGTGTGTGTTCACTGGAGAATATACTTGCTTTGGATGGTCCCTATGGATTACACATGGAAAGTTTCCCATAAAATACAGACAGTACTATGATGTGATATCTGGAAATCAGTCATATGTTTGCAACAACCTTTATTCTTTATGAAATTGTCTATGTAATACACCATAGAACTGATACATACATACAGTGTAATTTGTCATTTGCTTGTCATCTGCTCAAGCTAAGAATGTTTAACCTAAGCACCAAAGTCTAACCAGGATTAACCAAACTCCTATAAAAGGATAACTTTACAGATTTTAGCCACCACCTTCTCTGTTCCTGCTTCCCATCTGACCCTTTAGTCAATACATAACTTTGCTGTACACATTGTTTCGCTCTCTAATAAACTGGAACTGGAACTTAAATCCCCCATCTGCCACACAACTACCTGGCTCCCCTTCTCAAGTGTCCCCGTTTGTCCCTGCCTGTAAACCTACGCTCATCACAAAACTATCTCCTATAGAGCACCCTCACACACTCTCACACACACACCCTGCCCTCTTCTCTTGTGACTCCCATCCTCTGACCTTTCTTGACAAAAAAAAGAAAGTAATAGAATTTCAGTCTGTAGGTTTACATCTAAAACACTGCTTTCTTACTATGGGACTTCTACCTCCCTATGTATCTGTATGTTATCCACTTAACTAGATTATAAGCTCTATGGGGCAGGGATCGTGTTCCTCATGTCACATGGCACTAGCACTTGTATGCTTATCAATGTGCATTACTATGTAAAGTACTTATTATGTCCCCCTTGTACAAGCTTTTACTGATGCTGATGTTGTCTACTTGTTTGTATAGATTGTCATTTTGAGTTAATTTCTAATTTCATCCTTACTACTGTTATCCAGGTTTTCTAAAACTGCTGCTTTTTTGGGGGGGGGCAATTCCACTACTCCAGTCAGTGTCTTGATGATTACATTTTTGTTTATGTGTTTGAATCTGACAATCCTTCTTTATATTACCATTTGATATTTTGTAACGGACACATACAATTAGCTTACTAATAAAGGGAAGATTTACTCGAAAAGTGAACCTATCCGTTTGCTCATTAATTGAAAAATGGGTGTTAAAGGAGCTATGTCTTATCTACCATCCTTCAATTAATGTTACAGGAGCTGGGAAAGAAGGAGCAAAACTTACCCACAAGAAAGATCAACTGCTGACTCCCTCTGACAGGTCCTGACTGCTTTCAGTTTAAACAACATTAGCGTGCATATGCGCAATAGCATAGTATATATATATATATATATATATTCCTTTAGTGGTTTTACATCCTCGTGTTCTTGCAATGTCCCCCTCTAACCCATTCATTTTCTGATCGAAAGTCAAATAATCAGCTAGTGGTTGTCTGAACTTTGCAGGAACATTGGGAGGTACAGTTAGTTACCTCAAGTTATGCAATTTTATGTGTCTGCAGTAGCGTTTGTGTGTTTTTATGCATTTTGTTGTGAGTTTTTATGCAGTGTAGTGTAGTGAATGTTTGGTTTAAATGACAAAAAAAATTGCATGAAATGGCTTTTTTATGCATTTTTTCTCCTTTCCCCATAGACGTTCATTGGGTGCGCTATCGCAATAAACTGATTGAAAATTGCAGTAGTGTGAACAGCATTATAGCATTCCTATGGGAGATTAATGTCCTTGCGGTTCTTATATGTGATACGATGCTCATTGAATGGAGACAACAAGCCTGCCCATATTTTTTTAGACATTGCAAAAAATGTCATTGTTTTTTCTGATATTGTCCTTGATTTCGATTTTAGTTTTTTTTAACATACTTGCTTATCAGAACAATTTAGGGCTGGCTGCTTTCCATTAAACATAGGGGGTTATTCAATAAAAGTTCTTATCGTATAAAATAGTGCTAAATTTGCCCCAACCAATCAGATCTTATTTAACATTTGAAAGCTAACATCTGCAAATTTAGCACCATTTTAAACGATAAGAACTTTTATTAAATCTCCCTGATAAAGTATTATAAACAAACATGTATTTGGAAAGTTTCATGAATTAAAAAGGCAGTCCTTTGAAAACTGGTTTATGACATGTGCCACTTATTTCAGGACCATCGGTTGCTGTCTCCTTTTAGCTAGACAATGTAATGTATAAAGATTCTGTACCTTACAGAATGAGACTACCTTCTTACTTAGTCCCTCATGTCTGACAAACATTCGCAGTGCCTTTGATTTCATTAACAAAAACGAATGCTGCTTTCTATGCTCTAATAATCACTTTAGCTTTGCTGGTAATTTAGTCTTCCATGCCAATAATTGTTTTGTCTTTTAAATTATCTAATAGAATAGGCTAAAGGAGTTTTATATAAGTAAGGAATTTGTTTTCTGCTTATTAACCGCTAGTGTAATCTTTCTGCCATCTAGTGGTATATTTGCCAAATGGACAGAAAAACTGTTATTGCAAACATTGCTGCAGTAACTGCTCGATCGTGTTTATAAGGCACCAAAAGGGGTTTTTTGGCGTTAAGCCTATAGAAAAAAGTCTGAGGTGGTAAAAATGTATTAGTAGCCAGTACATTATAATGGGTTTCCCTATACTAATAAGGGTCATGGGGTGTGCTAGAATACTTTCAATCATTTACTCAAATACATTTCGATTTTGCTATTTTACAATAAAGTCAACTGGGGGTCTTATTTCCACATTTACAGAATTTCCCCCCGCAGGTTTTCACTCCTAAAGATCCCTCTGCTATGTAGCCTTACTCTCTGTTACAGCTCTGGTCTGGTATTGGTAGAAGTTCTGGAGATGTTTCTGTATTCACAATGTTAGACATAATGCAATGAATATGTCAGCATTACCATTGCAGTAAAAATCTTTGCGGCGAAGACAAACTAGTTTTTTTAGTGTTAAAGGGCATGTCCACCCCCAAAACAAAAATGTAACCGACTGCTTGGTCCACTGTGTAATGTTAAAGGGCATGTCCACAACCAAAACTACAATTTAACCCCATGCTTGCCCCACTGCATAGTGCTAAATCCTTACCTTTCTCCTCTGCTCCAAATGGTTGTCCTGCAGTGTCTATCTTAAGTCCAGGAAAGTGAAAAGTAGGAGCCTGTCTGCCTTTAGCCCATTCACCCTCTCCATCCAGATCCATCGGTGCTGCAGCATTTGTAGTAAAAACAAAATATTTTGTGTAGTGTAGCTTCTCCCCTCCCAACCCTAACAGCATTGTGTATTTGACAAACAAAAGTCAGAAGAAACATGCTTACCAGACCAGTATGCTCCGTTAAATCAATAGCCGGCAGCTGAGTCTGTGATTGACTGACTCTCTGCCAATCACAGTCGCGGCAGCTGGCCAAGCCCCTAAGGCTACATTCACACTATAGAGCGTTTGGTGCCAAAAGATTGCACCAAAACGCTGTGCTAATAGTAATGAGCGGCACCATTCACACTATTGAGCTTTGATACAGAGTGTTGCATTCAACACACTGCATGTGCAGTTTTGTATATGCGTTAGTGCAAGCGCAATGTTCCGCTGTGTTAAAAAAAACTGCACAGTATGAATGTAGCCTAATGCACCATTATTCCCTGAAGTTGCATTGGCTGTTGAAGCCGAGGGAACCCAGTCTGGTAAGTTTCTGGGGACTTTTTTTTTTACAAACACACCAGGGTTGGGAGGGGGGAAGCTACATTACAGAAAATTATTCATTTTAGGGTGGACATACCCTGTAAATCCTTACCTTTCTTCTCTGCTCAATATGGTTTTCCTGCAGTGTTTATTCAAAGTCCAGGAAACTAAAGAGTGGGAGCCTTCCTTTGTGTAAAAAGGTTTCTGCCCCTTCCCTGTCCTCTTTGAGGACTCTGGCATGCGCAGGGGAGCCAGCCCACCCTCTGGATCCCACGTCTCTGCAGTTTTTGTAATATGTACTTTTTTTGTAGTGTAGGGGACCCCCTCCCAACCCTAACTGCCTGGTTTAAATCCTAAATTGCAGAGAAACAGACTTACCAAACCTCATTCCTTCAGCTTTCTCAATAGCTGGCAGCCACGTCTGTGATTGGCTGACTGTCAGGCAATTACAGATGTGGCTGCCGGTCTGGCCCCTAATGCTACTACGTTCCCAGAAGTAGCATTAGAGGCTGAGTGAACAAAGGTTGGTAAGTACATTTCTCGGCACTGTTTAATGATTTAAACATGGCTGTTTGTGTTAGAAGGGGGTCCCCTACACTACAGAAAAAACTAAATTTTGGGGTGGAGATACCCTTTAACACAATGCCAAAAATATTGCCCCTTTATCAATATAATTTATATATTTTATTAGATATAAACTTTTAAAGGATGTAAACCATTATTATTATCATGCATGGGAAAAATAACTAATGATTTTATAAGAAAAAGAAGGTAGAATTGGAGAAGGAATAAACTTTTATCCTGAACTTACTGGGACATATGGCAACATTTTGAATGCCCCACTTAAATTAATTTGGGAAACAGAATCAATTCATCACATTATACGTTTTAGCCTGTACCGAAGACGTTACATTACTGAAAAATAGGCTGAAAAAATTGGGACCATATTTATTAACCCACGGTATTGGAAACTAATGAAATGTCTTGCTTATCTTGAATGGAACAGTGTTGTATATTTCATAACATAAGATTTCAAGTGCTTTATTTTACAATAAATGTTCCCCGGGAAACCATTACTTATGCGTGGCTGGTCTCATGTCATTATTCTCTTTCTTTTGGTCTTTCCCTAAATGAAAAGGTGTCTGGTTGTCAGGGTCAGGGACCTTGTCAGCTATAGATAAATTTGAGGTTTAGATTTCATTGTTATTTTGTTAATACTTAACTCTTTGTTGTTCAATTTTTTATGTAGACAACTGTTTAGTCTCCTTGATAAATAGAATTATAGCAGCCAGAGGGCAGTTTAAGATCCAAATTAGAGAGCTGGAATATTATATTCCAGTATTAAGTGTTTGATCTTCAAATAAAAATGTAAATGCAGAAAAACATGTTTCCACATCACAAATAAACTAATGTTACAGAATGCAGTGGGCCAATATCACTCTATGTACAATTAGTTGTGGTGTCAATAATAATGTGTTAGAGGTGCATTTGGTCCATACGTTTCATATACGAAAATACAGTCATGGGCATGCATCAAGTTCTACTTGCATTCCCAGCATCCCCTAACTGCTGGACTGTTGTTATACTAGATAAAGCGATTTTGGCTGCTCTACCAGCAATTTCATGCAGCCATTCCTCTTCCTGCAGCAGCTCACATTTACATACTGCATGAATAGGTATTCCCTTCCTGCATTCCCAGGGGTATTTCTTAGCCCTAAGTTCCTGGGCATACTCTGGCATGCGCTGTGGAGTCAATTTTCCTCTGTGATTAACCTTATGCCTGTAATGTCTGCTGTAAAGTAAAGCTGTATCGGACCAGGTGGTTGTCCTGAACGTCTCAGGAACATCTGCAGATAAGTGATTGTATATGGGCACCTTTACTTGTACATAGTGAATGTTTTTAGAAAAATACAAAAACATCCGACAACTTTTTCTGGTACAGAAAATTGGGTTATGGTGGAAGAAATTGTGTATAAAAACCATCAGTCTCATGTTTGGTTCTTATGGAACATTTAAATATGTTAGATTTTTAAATTCTTATTGCTATCAGAAAATAAGGTACAGCATATAATAAAACAATTATCCATTATGTTTATAAATATAAAGCTTTACTTCTGGTGTTTGTGTTATAGATCTTACTTTTGGGTAAAGTTGGGTACACACAGTAACAATAAAGCTCCTTTATCGCCAGTGTGTGTAGCGTCTTTCCCGAGCGCTAGGCCACTGATCGTTCCCATCGGCGTCGAGAAAGACCGAAAAATTTCCCTTGCTCACAGTTGTCTCCCTAGGGGAGTCGCCGGGGTCGTGGGAAACATGCAGTCCCGAACGTTCTCCCTATGCTGTGTATAGGGATAATGTGTGTATCCTGATCTTTGAAAAATGAAACATTTTGAAGATCCCGTCTGTCATCTTTCAAAGGTCTGGCATGTGTGTACCCAACTTAAGACCCGTTTCCCTAGTACGTTATTTTCAGTTAAAACTTTCCCAGACATGCCTCCTGGTTATTTATTTCCTCAGTGGACTCACCACCTGCATGAAGAACCATATTATTGTCCTAATTACTTCAACTGTGGGGAACAAATACTTCCTTAATAAGACCTTATAATGAAGATTTTGTTTTCAGAATTTCCCTTATAAATGTAGTTAAATGGATAAATACATTGTACTTATCATTTATTCCATGAAAAATCTCTATCTAATTCATGCATGCCTTGTAATCCATAGGAGCTCTAATCGCTTTCATATTCATTGATTCATGTAAGGGCTCAATAAACCCAAAGAACTTACATTTAGTCACACGGGCTATTCATCTACAAAACTGCCCTTGTCCCTTTAATCTGAGCACAGTTTGCACCTGATTGACAGGAATATGGCTTAGAATTCAATGGAGGTTTTAAAAGGGATGTATCTGTAGCTATTGAGAGAGTGTTTTTTTTTTAAATGCATATATTACAGGGATCATTGCCGTTTGCCTGCAGGCCCAGGGTGGAGAGTGGTGAAGAAAGGAAATGACACAAGTTTAGTTAAATAAGAATGTTAGAGAGAGGAAGAATACACATTTGTACAATCCTAATAGTAAGATACAGTGTCTTTTCAGGAATTTATATGGAATGTCCAGGTATAGTAGGTATCTAAGAAATCAGTGACATTGACAGGTCAGGTTGAATGGCACATGCACAAAAGATTAATGCTGTTCAAATGCATGGGACATGTATGCAACATTTAAACTATTTAAATAAACAGATTTCAATCAATAAAAAGGACACAAATTTGTGAGTGGGGAAAATTGCTGCAGCTTTAATAACTTTATTGTTTGTCAAAAACCAAACATTCGGGGTTATTCAATAAAAGTTCTTATCGTTTATAATGGTGCTAATTTAGCCCCAACCAATCAGATGTTAGCTTTCAAATGTTAAATAAGATTTGATTGGTTGTGGAAAAGTTAGCACCATTTTAATTGATAAGAACTTTTATTGAATCTCCCCGATTGTTTTTAACCTTTTGTAAACACACCTAGCCAGCTCCCAATCAGCCGCTAAAATATTTACCTACCCCATGGTGGCTCTCAAATAATCATCCCTTGGCTATAATTGTCCTAAACCATCCACCAGTTGCAACGTTTGCATATAACCCAAAAGGCTTTAGCCATCAGCCTGGGTTCTTCCCCCCCCCCTCATTTTTATTAATTTTTTTAATTTGTACATCGATAACATTTCTACTTACAACCTGGGTGGTTGTCTCTCCTTCCTCCGATCCTGCAGCTTGAAAGGGTTTCCCCTTATTTCTTTATTTTTCTGGGAGACTTAACCCTTTCCTTGTTGGTTGCCACCTGCCAATGCTGTATAATGGGCAAGGGGCCATTCTGCCTACAATCAGTCTACAAATCAGTACAGCCCCATTATCTGAATTTCTGTTTGAGTATTTTCCAGTCATTGGTTTATTTTTAAGGCAATATATTGTATATTGTCGTGTATTTATGTATCCATGTGTATCTTCGATTATGTATACATGTACTGAATGCCATATACTAGGGTACTTTATTAGAATTTCAGTCTGCTATCTGCTCACCACTTCCTCTGTAATACTGTAGTCTTGCCGGATAATAATTGAACAGTGCCCACACTTCACTGTTTGGAATGAATTGTTATAAAATGGTATTAATTACAGAAATGAGGAGGTTAGTACAGTGAACCTCAAGTAAAACCACATTAATAGTTTGCCAGCATTTTTGCTTCTTCCCTTAAGGCTTTGGTTACCAGTAGCATAAAACATTAGGGACAGACACATGGTTTTCTGAACATGAGATTAATTGCAGGTTGTATTAGTCAAGTTAACAGTTTTTTTTCCCTCAAAGAAACTTTTTTTTCTGTGTGATGTGGGTGGAATGTAGGCAGAGCTTCCATGTAGATCACCTCACCAGTGAGCAGAGAGGATAAAAGGGAAAAGACTAATGTTTAGCTTTAAGAAAGCTCTACTCACTGGATAAATGCCTGAGCCGCACACAGCCCTGGATCTTGGTATGTTTGCTTGTTATTCGTGTAAGTATGCGTTATGAAGGGCTTTTTTTTTTTTAAATGGACAGACAAAGAACTAATCTTATTTAGAGTTTTATAGAAAAAACTCTTGTAAGCTAACACTAAAGTGCTAGTAAGTATAGCTATGCTGAGGATGAATGGCAGCTTCATGTGGTTCTTTAAATGATGACAATGCATTTAGCATTAAAAAGCTACTATGATTGCAGTGTTCAGTATGAATAGCTTAAGAAACGTCCATTCTTCAGGAAAACATACTGATGATTGCTGACCAGTTAAAATGATGTTATGTACATAGGTCATTTTCCTTCTCTGGACATCAAACTGCTTTAATGCGTTATAAAACCTTTAAGAAACCTATTAAGAAAAGACAGGCAGTAAATTTAAACATGCAAAAACAGAAAGACACATTTTAGCAGAATTACAGCTGCAAGAAAAGAAACTGTCAAACTCCCCATTAAGGCAATATTTGTTATTAATCTGCAGCAACCAATAAGAAGTTATCAGTTGTTATCTTACTACAAAAGACCAATGAAAGTCTCTAATTGGTTGCTTCAGCATAATAGCATGGTCACTTGTGTACCTCTTGGAACATAAACCCTGTAAATGTGCCTGCAGATTTAAATGGTTTAATGTTACCTGCTTAAAAAAACAACCCCAACTAATCTATAAACTATGAACACAAGATATATTGCTTAAAAAAGAACTCAATTGCAGTCCAAAACATGTCACAATAAAGAGCATGATTTGCAGTCTGTTTGGTGTCCCCTTCCTTACCTTGGAATGTGAATAAACTATAAACCTTAATCTGCAGCCCCTTTATTCCTTTATTAAGAAATCCTTCTTGGTACCAATTGTGGCGCGTTCCACATATGTTCTTAATATAAATACATGATTTACATGATTATAAATACATGATTTACAAATTTCATTTTTTTTGTATCAAAAATCAAATTTAAATGCATACAGTCAATTCTTATTGATGCTTATGTCAGAGAGACATTCCAAAATATAATATACAAATATATGATTTATATATGATTTATAGAAGTAAGCAATTTTCACTACACCCCTTTCTATGACTGAATTTTCACTACACCCCTCTCAGTGACTGTGAATTTTCACTACACTCCTCTCTGTGACTGTGAATTTTCACTACACCTCTCTATGACTGAATTTTCACTACACCCCTCTCTATGACTGAATTTTCATTACACCCCTATCTATGACTGTGAATTTCCACTACACCCCCCTCTATGACTGAATTTTCATTACACCCCTCTCTATGACTGAATTTTCATTACACCCCTCTCTATGACTGTGAATTTTCACTACACCCCTCTCTATGACTGAATTTTCACTACACTCCTCTCTATGACTGTGAAGTTTCACTTCACCCCTCTCTATGACTGAATTTTCATTACACCCCTATCTATGACTGTGAATTTTCACTACACCCCCCTCTATGACTGCATTTTCATTACACCCCTCTCTATGACTGAATTTTCATTACACCCCTTTCTATGACTGTGAATTTTCACTACACCCCTCTCTATGACTGAATTTTCACTACACTCCTCTCTATGACTGTGAAGTTTCACTTCACCCCTATGACTGAATTTTCACTTCACCCCTCATTATGACTGAATTTTCATTGCACCCCTCTATGACTGTGAATTTTCATTACACCCCTCTCTATGACTGTGAAGTTTTACTTCACCCCTTTCTATGACTGTGAATTTTCACTACACCCCTCTCAATGACTGTGAAGTTTCACTACACCCCTCTCTATCACTGTGAAGTTTCACTACACCCCTCTCTATCACTGTGAAGTTTCACTACACCCCTCTCTATGACTGTGAAGTTTTACTACACCCCTCTATGACTGTGAATTATCATTACACCTCCCTCTATGACTGTGAATTTCCATTACACCCCTCTCTATGACTGTGAAGTTTCACTTCACCCCTCTCAATGACTGTGAAGTTTCACTATACACCCCTCTATGACTGTGAATTCTCATTACACCCCTCTCTATGACTGTGAATTTTCACTTCACCCCTCTATGACTGAATTTTCATTACACCCCTCTCTGTGACTGAATTTTCACAACATCCCTCTTTGTGACTGAATTTTCACTACACTTATCTCTGTGACTATGAATTTTCACTACACCCAATTTAGTAGGCGTTAGGTATTGCGTCAAAACTAGGCATTCAAGAACTTGTAGGAAACACTTACCCCATAGTTGCCCCCTCCCCTAAGCCAGTGAGTCACTACATTTTTTCTTGCAGAGCATATATTTCCATTGGTTGGCCCACTTGCCTATTGAAAGGGGTGGATTGGATGAAAACAGCTAATTTTAGGGTAAACATTTTAGGTCATCACCCAGGGTATAGCATTAATTAACCCATTCAGAATCCTTTAATTTTCTTTGTTGCTTTCTGTTACATTTGTCATTGTCCTAGCCAAAGGAATATTCATACCTAAAAAACATTGTAGGTGACCTCATACATACAAGTAAAGGATGCCCTGCAAGTGCCAAAATTGTATTTTGCTATATTCAATGTTTCCTTGTTTTTATTTAGTTCTGTGTCATAGTTGGATGCTAATTATTATTATTATTATATGATTATTATGTCTATGGGATATCATGTGAATTATTGTATACTGATATCATTCTGTATACTGTAAATTCACTTTAAATTGTCTGTCACAAATACTATGCAGTCCATGTAAAATGAAGGTTTTCCCCGGAATCCATTGTAAAATAAATCTATACAAATTCAATTTGTAAAATTAAAATGCTACCCTTGGTGGATTTTGCCATGTTGTGCTACATTTTAAAATTCGCCACACTCTGACAAACAGTCGTTAAAACGGAATATTTTAAGATTTTATTTACCTTTTGCAGCTTGAACAAATCTTTACCATTCAACCTTGGGTAATGGGAAGAGGGTGGAATTGACTTCACACCTGCTCCAACACTAAGTAGTCCCACCTGTAACCACACTGATATCCACTCACTCCACAGCCAATTTGTTAAGCTACCGACAAGAATTATGGACAAACTCTCTCCCCTGATAAGTTGGACAGCTATGTTAACGTAGTGCAAAACTGTAGTGCAAAACTTAACCGGAATAAAATTGGGAAGCACAGTAGAGCAATTTACTTTCCATGCTTCCACAATGCAGTAACAAGTGTAAGGGGGGGGAGCTCTACTGTGCATTCCAGAATCTTCTAGGAGGAGCAGGAAGAGGCGGTTACGAATTACACTCAGAGAGGCTCCTACTCTTCACTTGTATAAGTAGCAGAAGGGAAAGGTAGTTTTTTTTTTTTATCACTACACAGTGGGGCCAACAGTGTGGCAAATTTTAGTTGTGGGGTGTACATGCCCTTTAAGCTTATTTTTAAAGGGCATGTCCACCCTTTAAAAAAACTTTTGCCACCATGCAGGGGATACCCTCCCACCCCCATCCGCTCTATTGATAACTTTAAAATCGCTTTCAATCTCTATTTACACCTCCTCATTCCTGCACTGTTCTGGTCCGGCTCCCCTGCCCACCGGAACTGCAAGCAGGGGGCCGCAATGGCAGCCGCGGCTGTGATTGGCTGAGAGAACAGCCGCAGGAGAACAGCGCAGGAATGAAGGAGGTGTAAGTAGAGATTGAAAGCACTTTTAAAGTTATGAATAGAGTGCGGTTGGGGGTGGGTGGGTATCCCCGGCATGGTGGCAAAAGCTTTAAGAGCTAGAAGACTAACAGCCACGGAGGGATCTGGAGGGAGGGAGGGGGGGGGAAGGGCTCTACTGAGCATGCCTCAGACCTTGCTGAAGTTAGCCAAGCTACCAGATGAGTCACTGACAGCTCCTACTCAGCAGTTTCTTGAACTTTGAAGAGGCACTACAAGAGAACCACAAGGAGCAGGGATGTAAGGTAAGGATTTATTTTTATTGTACAGTGGGGCCAGTAGTTGGTAACATTTTAGTTTGGGGGGAGGACATGCCCTTTAAATGGAACTAAAGGGAAAACATCACCTTTTACAATATACTTTCCTTACTTAGCTGGCTGTGTGGGACCCAAGCAAGGTGTCATTGCACCCTGGATCTTCTTTGCACTGCAGGCATTCCTACTCAATGGTCCAATTGTATACCAGTAGATAAATGGAATCACTTGCCTTGTAACTGGCAATACTAATTTGCTGTGATATTTGAATAAAGCCTTTCAACCACTAGCAAGCTTGATCATGTGATAGACCACCAGTAGAAGACCATGCATTGTAAATTAAAGGCAGCTGGGGCTGTAAGCTACAGACATGAGTCATCTTTGACTGCTCCCCACTCGGTTTAGAAAGCAGTACTTTCTCCCCTATAATGGCAAGTAAACAAAATTGATTTGTATAAATATATATTTGAATAAACTCCTTGCATGCTTGCTTACCAGTAGACCTATAAACTCTTTGCGTGCTTGTTTGCTAGTAGACCAATTAACTCTTTGCGTGCGTATCAGTAGACCTATAAACTCTTTGCATGTGTACCAATAGACCTATAAACTCTTTGCGTGCTTGCTAGCCAGTAGACCTATAAACTCTTTGCATGTGTGCCAGTTGACCTATAAATGCTTTGCGTGCATACCAGAAGACATATAAACTCTTTGCGTGATTGCTTACCAATAGATCTATAAACTCTTTGCGAGCTTGCTTACCAGTAGACCTATAAACTCTGCATGCCTGCTTACAAGTGGACCTATAAAGTCTTTGCGTGCTTGCTTACCAGTAGACCTATAAATGCTTTGCGTTTTTGCTTACCAGTAGACATATAAACTCTTTACATGCTTGCTTATCAGAAGATCTGTAGACACAAGAACATTTCTTGATCTTAAAGATGAAAAGAAATTAGGTTTTATCATCGGGATTCTTTACAGTAATAAAAATAAGCACAGTTTGAAAAACAGTATTAGTAAATATAGCGGTTAATTAATACAGGGATAAGTACATTTCTCCCCCATTCTGGAGTACATTGGATATAGATTTAAATAGATCCCTTAGATACTATAAGATACATGTTTTAGGTTGGATAAAATATTGAACTTATTTAAATGGGCCTTTATTCAACCTTAACTAATATGTTACAAAGAGGTTTATGACATTAAAGAAAATGTTCTCCTAAAAATTAAGCCATCTCTCAACTATGTGTACTGGTTCCTGAGAAATTTGCAGAAAAGTATATACTGTTAATATAATAAAAATCCCACCACTTTACACTACTGGCTTACACATTATCACACAACACGTAAAAACAAATACTACTTCTATCAGTTAATCACTATAAACCTCAATCTTTACCAGCTTACCTACCAGGCTGGCATATTTACTGGACTTTCACTGCTAGGAAAAGCACTTCATGAAGCAGATGGCCAAGTGGACAAAAAGTGGTGTAAACCTTAAGAAAAGCATTTCACGTGCATTACCATCCGTTTTGCGCTGCTCTTCCGGTAGTAGTCAGGAATTGGAGTGCATGGGATTCACAAAAAAATGGTAATCGCCATTTTATATATATATTTAGAGAAACGCACTAATGTGGCCCCAGCCCTAACTCCAACAAAACACAGCATTGTCTGCAAATATCCCAGAAAACATAGCTCACAAAAACATGTGAAATTACTCAAATTAATTAATTTTTCATTGTATATAAATGGTACTTCAATTGTTAAGGGACAAAATACCAGCAAATGATTATGCTTTTCTCCTCTAATGCATTTTAGCATATGTATTTATTTTCATATATACCACATAATATATATTTTATCTATTCACACTGGGCCCAGCCCCAAGGAACATGTGTTTTATCTCACGCACAACCTGTACTTATGTCTTTATGATTGTAGGGATAACTGGATTACCCAGAGAAAACCAAGTATGGTAAGCTTAGGGAGAGCATACAAACTACCAGATTTAGCCAAGTGTGGATTTAAACCCACTACCTTACACAGATGGTGTTATGGTTATTGTAGTTTATCATTTAGTGTTTATGGAGGATCAGAATATATATAATTCTTTGTTTACTCCTCGGTTTTAAATCAATTTTTCACTTGCCATGAGCGTGTCATCCTTTATCAATCTTCTATTTTAAGAAATCGCAGTCATAGTTTATCTTAAACTTGGGGTTAGATTGTTATCAGAGAGCGGAAAGGCTAGACGCGTGGGTAGCAATTGCTTAATTTCTCTGTGCACACCTGGTCCTCACCTAATACCCTAAGGGTTTCCTTGCTGAACCACAATTTCTTGCATTGTTTCCTCTGTATAAAGAACATCACTGTCAAACAAGGCAGCTGTGTGGTGTGTTACACTGCCAGTTTATATGTCCACAATAACAATTAACAAATATTGCCTTTTGTTTAACCAGTTTAAGTGCCGGAAATTGTACTTATTGTAATTATGACAGACATTACCTGCATCAATAACTTCTTTTGTACAACATACACACCCACCTTTATATTTATATATACACAAGCACAGTGATAAAAAAGAGACACTTTTTCCATTCCAATATTCTTTTTGCAGGCTTTATAAACAATATTATTAGTGCTCACATAATATGTAACGTTTCAAGACCACAACAGTCTCTTTATCTTTAAGTTGTAAGCAACCATTTTAACCATCAGTTTGAACCCTTTATATAAGTTACATCATATAGCCTTTAAGTATACATATAGCAGGGTTAAGCCTTCCACTAGTGAAAAAAGAATCCCTTAGAATACAGAATAATCAAATAAATATTGACATAGTGAAAGAAGATTGTCAAAAGGAAAAAATGATCTGAAATCAAATCAGAACCAGATTCCATCCCTAGTTCTGTGCTGTCTCACCTATGTAGAGTAATCCACACAGAAAAGTAAATATATAAACTACAAATCTTGAATGTAAAATCCTTGTATCCTAAATTGCTTGTTACCAAATGGATGTCTATATTTTGGACCCTTGATCACATATTTGCACCGCACACAATTGTATCGGGGTACATACCACTTTTTTGACTTTCTAACCAGATCACCAGTCCCTTTTAGATGTTTCTGAGTGACCTTTTGAAGATACAAAATACATTATTGTATATAGTTGAATATACATATTTACTATTTACAATGTATTGTATTATAATTTACAATTACTGTATGTATAAAGTATTCCAAATACTAATATAATTATATTGCTAATAAGAAAAGGGAAAGTGGGAACCTTTTATGGAACAGGTGCACCATTGGCCTTGAGGTTAAATAACCTCATTCTGACAATATTGTAGCTTCAATGCCAGAGACCCTAGTGGGCAGTTGATTATATACTTTAGACATCTCGCAGTTTTCAGTTATCACAGTTATTTCAAGCTCCTCACTCATCAAGCAGATCTGTTGCTTCTATCAAAACTATTTTAGGACCATTGCAGTGACCTGAAAGGTCTGTGAATTCATAAAATTTGCTCTTTCTCTGATGTTAAATGATGTAAACTGTAGTGGTAAAGAGAGAGTAATCGTAGTTAATTACCATATTTTTGCCACTGTTATGACTTTATTTTCCAAACTCAGTGGTTAGGCCCAAGCTCTGGGTTCAAATCTTGACGACAAAGTAGATTCTGTGTTCTACCTGTGCTTGTGCAGGTTCCCTTCACGTACTCCGGTGTCCCCTACAGTCATAAAGACACACAGGGAGTAACATACTTTCCAAAGGGGAAAATGAGTGCAAGAACTTTGCACTCATTTTACACTGAATTTTACAAAGTTTTTGGAAATAGTGCAGTGCAAGAAATGCAGTAAAATATATTTTTGCTTGTGTGTTTTGAAGCAAAATTTAATTGTGGCTGTAATGCTTATCGACTTACCGCTTGCGTTTCCACAATGTATCAACGGCCACAAAGTGGTTAATACATTGTGGGATCGAGTGCGATAATGAAATGTATTACATCTCCCCCCATACTGAGAGGATGTGTAAAGTACTCACATTATAAATTCTTTTGGGCATGGCCTGATGTCAATAGAGAATGTCACTGAAAAGTAGCTTTATAATTAAATAAATACTTTAGTGCAATTAGTCAATGTAGATTAGAAAGATAAGCAAAATAAATTGTCATGAGCTAATAACATTTTACACAGACCTCAGACACATAGGGCCCTATTTATAAAAGATCGGTATCATTATCGTAAAATACCGATCGTTATCGTAAAATAACGACCAGGTTTTTACCGATAACGACCGTTATTTACCGATAACGACCGGTATTTAACGATATCGGTAAATAGCGGTCGTTATCGGTAAATAACGGTCGTTATTGGTAAAAACCCGGTCGTTATTTTACGATAACGATACCGATCTTTTATAAATAGGGCCCATTGCGTGTTTAATAAAAGGCACAACAGAGGTTTCTAATGCTAAACCCCAATCTATATTTACATGCCGGGGGATGTTAGGGATAGAAAGTGACTGAAAGGAGCGATTAAATATTTCCAGATACAGATCTGTAAAACACACGAGTTACCCTTTGTTATGTTTTTTTCTTTAATAAAAAAAGACCTTTCTAAATAAACTACAACAATGTAATATTGTGTTACTAGATTGTTATGCCCCACATGGAAAGAAAACTGCTATGTGCAAAGTTGCTCTGTTTGCAGTGTACCATTATTTTCTCATGCTGCTCATTTGTTAGTTTTGACTTGCCCAGGAATGATAATTACAATAGGGAATAGGCTCATCGGGTAAAAAGCAAAACTGATTTCTGAAGTTGAATCTGTGCCACTTCCAAATCTTCATTGTAAGTAAAAGATAAAAAATATATTACCGGTACCTTCTTTATAAAGAACTGCACATGCTCTGTTTTATGAATGAAGTGGCTTGTTTGTTAGCTTTCTTATGATGCAGATTATGCAATGATTGCTTGTATTATTGTTTATCTACAAGGTACTATAAAAGTAAAACTGGGTACATAAAATCACTGCATTTTTGGTTGTGAAACCATTTCTTAAAGTTGCACTAACCAATATTAAAAATGTAAGTGCAACTTTTGTTTGCCCAGCGCCTCTGGGTAAATGAGCCTGATTGCGTTTATCTTTTACTACACGATAGGGACTTAAAGGGCATGTCCACCCCTTTTTACAACTTCTTTCTGGGCTCCCTCCCCCAACCCCAAACACCATATTAGTTTTACACAAAACACCCCCAATCTGTACTTACATCACCTCTTTCCCCGTCGATGTGTCATGGCCCTCTGCTTGCATGACACTGCAAGCAGGGGGCCAGACCGGCAGCCACGTCCGTGATTGGCTGAGAGGCAGCCAATCATGGACGCGGCTTCCGGCTGTGCAGATCAACGGGGGAAAGAGGTGATGTAAGTATAGATCGGGGGTGTTTTGTGTAAAACTAACATGGCTTATAGTATATACTCTATGCTCCTTATAGAATAAAAATACAAAAAAATTGGCTTCATATCTGAATATTATTGTCTGTTGCTTTTCCCGTAGGTATACAACCCAAAAGGAACATGAGTCAGCAAAGTGATAGGAAATGGACCAGTGTATTTCGCTTTATAATGGTAATTATTTCGATTATTTAATATTTATTTAAGGGGAAATTTTACCCTCCTATACTACCCCTGGGTCTTACCATAAGGCTGGGTACACACGTGAAAGATTCTCGGGCTCAATCGATACTTCCGTCTATTGGTCAGTTGAGACTAAAAATCTGTGCTGCTTTCGTCCACAACTGTGACCGATGTTGGTCGGCAGTTGGTCTGGAACGGGCGATCGTACCCGTGTCGGACGTGTCGGTAAATCACGGGCGATCGTGCGGTTCCCTATGGGACCGCACGATCGGTTGCACGAACTGTCGGCTGCGACTAACAGACATTTATCACGGCCGAGCACTCGCTCGTAGCGAACGCTCGGTCAGGGCAAATAGTCCCCTCATGTGTACCCAGCCTAATGTTTAAACCGAACCCTTCAAAGTGGGCTTTGTGAAGCCGCTAACCAATGGGTAGACACGCTCCTTGCATAGGGCCCATAATTGCATAGGGCCCATAAATATCATGTTTAAGTACAGATGTACTACTTAATTAATGTTATATAGGCAATTTTTTTTATAGCCAGCAAAACATGGTGTATGTGTGGGTGCTCCCCTCTTACTAATACTGTAATATACAGAAAATAGCAGATAATTTTTTGCCCACTGGTGCCCTCATTGGGATTCTTACCATAAGGAGCAGCAGTGGTTCTGCAAGGTCCATACGATTCTGCTGCATTTCAGAGGAATACACCCAGAAACATACGGGGAGATTCAATATCGACGCTCCCGTAACTTACCTTAGCCCGATCCCGCGATACCATAACTGACGTAAACGAGATTGCCTCAGTTATTGCATCGCGGGATCAGGCTAAGGTAAGGAGCGGCACTTTAACGCTCCACAAGCCGTAGCGTTAAGTTTCACATTTGGAAATGGTGCTGTGCTCTAAAATCCGTCCAAAACCCACGTTAACCCAAAATGTTTTCAGGTTAAAGTGGGTTTTAGATGGAAAAGGGCTAAATTGAATCTCCCCCATAGTGCATTAGTTCACCTTCTAAAACAGAGTTACTTTAGTTTAAGTGGATTTATTGTAGTATTGTAAATTACAGTCTTTTAACAGGAACTTACATCCTTGTGTATTTTTTCTACATTCCTGTGATCACATCACCATCAGTGATCTGTTTCTCTATTTGCAGGTGTCCTTGTTGTATTCAGTGCATGCAGATTATGGGAACTGTGGTGAAAATGAGTATTACAATCAAACAACTGGCATGTGCCAAATCTGCCCAGAATGTGAGCCAGGAGAAGAACCAAACATGGTAAGAAGATTAGAACAAGCAATCGGCTGTAAGGCATGTAGCAATTATCAGGAAGAAGTGAACACACTAAAATAATAGTTCATATTGTTCCACTTAAGTTTAGAATATAAAGAAAAACAATGTCTGTCAGTCTAAGTGCACTAAATTATATGTATTTATTTCCAGGGCTGTGGTTATGGAATCAAAGATGAAGACTATGGTTGTGTTCCTTGCCTACCAGGCAAGTATTCTAAAGGAGGCTATGAAATATGTAGAAGACACAAAGATTGTGAGGGATTTTTCCGTGCCACTGTGTTAACACCAGGAAACAGTGAGACTGATGCAGAATGTGGGCCTTGTCTTCCTGGGTAAGGTTCTTTCTTTAGAAAAAGAATGAATTTCCAAGCAATGACATAAACAAACGATAAAATTATTATTATACTATAGTAAGTAAAAGTAGTAAATTATAATGAAAAAAATACAATCTACCTTATACTTGTGAAGGTTCTCATTTATCCAGGTCATTGTATATCTGTTGTATTCAGTTAGATCAACTGGACTTAAAGTTTCGCTAGCCATTCGACTGGCTTTATCAATTCTGAATGACTTGTACAAGAATCTGTTGGCAATTATAACTGACTGTTATATGGTAATTGGGACTTTCCAGGGTACATAATTGCCAGCAGATTCTTGTACAAGTCATTCTGAATTGAGAAAGCCAGTCGGAGGATTAGCCACATTGTATATATTATGGGTAATTTTTTGTATTATTTACTTCTATATTAAAAAGATTTCATTTAGTATAGGTCTATGTTTTTTAGCCACTACATGTTGGAGAACCGTCCCAAGAATATATATGAGAATGTTTGCTACCCCTGTGAGTCAGCCCCTCCAAACATCAAAGAATGTAAGTATTCTACCATTTTTGTTCTTCTACAGAATTGAGAAGTAAATGAGAAATGTAAAAAGCTTCATTTCCAAAACTAAAATTAATAAATTAATTTAAAGGGTCACTATACTCACTTTACAATATCAAGTAAAATGGTGGTACTCACATATTTATCTGTGCTTGCTTTGTCATTAAATTATTAATGTTTAGTGAGTGCTCCTAATTGCCCCCACTCTCCCTTACTCACTGCCTTCTTGTAGTCTCTGCAACACTTATAAGTTCTGCACAGCCTCACCTTAGACCCTGCTCTGCTTACGCATCTCCCTCCCCCTCCCCCTGCTGTCTTTTCTCTGCTGATTCTCTTTTATTGTTGCAGAAAGTGTGTTGGCAGGCAGCTAAAGATCCATAACTATATTTTATATATATATATATATATATATATATATATATTATATGTGATCCATTAATGGGTCACATATTACAATCTCTGCTCCTGGAGTGACAGGTCTTTCCCTGTAAATGCTGTGATTAAAATTATTATTTCTCAGGATCTACAGCCCAGATTTAAAATCTGAAAAAAGTTTTGAAGCAGTGTGATCTTGCTGTATTTAAAGGTATTATTTTTGAAAATTCGATTATAGAGTATAGATACTCTTTAATTTGGTTTATTGAATCAGTGTTATATAAAAACATAACACTATTTCAGTTTGCATTTGAAACCATAATTGATGGAATTGGCACGCGTTTTACTGAATACTATGGGTTTTTTTTCTTGTATGTGGTGGACAATATGGTCCATAATAAATATGGTAACAAAAATACAACTTACATACAACTACTTACAAACAGGTCAAATGGAGGGGCATAAGGGCAAATACTGTAAAGCATGGGGGTCTGCAGGAGTGTACAGCCAGGTGGTCTACGGGTTGTTGGATACCGAACCCAACCCTCCCCTTTAACCACCTTGCTCTGTACCAGAAGCAGCTGCTAAAAATAGCCGATAACAATGCCACCTGGCAACAAAATTTTAATTTTTTTTTTCTTTTTAAAATGCTGCGTTTCATAGGCATATGTACCTGCTCCAACTTAAATACAAATTCAACTTAAGAACAAATCTACAGTATCTGGTGCTAAAAAGCAATACCGTGGGTTAGTTATAGTACAATCGTGGTTGTAAATATATGGCCGCGATCATACATTTTCATGTATGTAGAATACCATGCGGTAGTAAACTACTGCAATGCTATTCTAATGGGATCGTAAATCTACGATTTTGTTATCGTAGATTTAGGATTAGTATCAGTAACTTACGATCATATCGTAAATGTACGAAAACGATTGTAAATTAACGATTGTTAAACCAATCGGAAATTAGTGATTGTTTTACCGATCGTTAAAGGCACGGTATCACTAAAAAGCAATACGACGCCTTTACAAATACTGTCCCTGGTTTGTAACCTATAGTACACACAAGAGAAGGGTAGGATCCTGCACACCTAAACATAAGGTAAATAAATAGTAATTATTCCATGCTGGGTGCTCTGAGCTCTGTAGCCAACAGACAAAACTCTGTTTTGTTTGGTCTGAGGAAGGAACCACATAGGTTCCGAAATGTCACGATTAAAAGCACACTTTCCACTACTAAGACTGGTGTGCCTAGCATGTCTTACCTCCTGGTTTGTAACCTAGGGACTGCCTGTAATGTCCTAACAGTTCTGTACCAGAATTAAAATGAGAACTTTATGTAACTAAAGCAGCCTATACCAACCAGTTAGATGGCTGCAAGATGTTGCTGTTAATCGAGGAACCTTTTGATTTCACTGCTCCATTTACATTTAGGATTTCATCTTGTAATCTGCTCAATATGATGGTTGATAATATGGCAGATGATTGTCAGATTGACCAGTCGAATCAGCTTTCATTCAATGGATTGACTGATATTGCTGGACAGTTTATTGAATAGATGCTACACAGGTTGATTTTTCGAATGTTAACACTGTGGGGCTTATGCAATAAGGTGCTAATATTTCTCTTAGCTATTAATCTCCAACAGCTAATCAGGGTCTGATGTAGATATACAACATCTGATTGACTGAAGGAGATTAATTGCTTCTCTTATCAAATAGGCCCCTATACGTATATACTGTTATTAAGAATAAAAAAAGATTTTCATGTATTTACTTTGTGAGAAGCTTAAATTTACAGATGCAGAGCATTATATTATGGTGTACTTATTTTATTATTAATGTAAGAGAGAATTCAATCATCAAGATCATTACATACTTTGTATATAGAGTACATTTTAATTGTACTTGTTCTTACTCTTGCACCTATCTGCTTTTTTGTGCGGACAGATTTAGACCTAATGTATGATCAGCACACTGCCTTACCTGGTTTTCCTTGTAGTGGAAATACACAGCAAGAACATATTCCCAGGAAGCTAATCTTTTTCAGTAAACAAAGCTTCTGGGGTTTGTCCTATTCTTGAATTGTATGCTTTTTCCAGGGAGAGAGAAAGAGAAGCTCTTCAATTATTTAGTTTGTATCCCCTCGTGCTATGGGAGAGGGAGAGTGAAGAAGTGGCTGGATGAGTGAAAAATATTTGTCATAAAAGAAAATGTACCTTAAATCAATAGCTATACCTACTTTCACTCACTAGTCCAGTTATGCCCGCCTCCTTCTTCACCCCAGGACGTGGTCAGTGGGAAGATGGTTTTCTTGCAAAATGCTTGTTCCTATTGGCCAGGCCCCAGACACAAGCAGTTCTTAATTATTTAATTAGCAGTTTCTGGCCTAGAATCAGAAAGGAAATGCCTTAACCTAATGATTTTTTATATGTGTTCCTATATAAATGTTTCTTGGGGGTATACTGTAAAATATGTCAAAACAACGCAGAATTTAAAACTTGTCACTTTAAAAGTAGTGAGCCTTTCATATTTTAGGCACCGTGTTAGCCAGTCAAAATGTTTACAGGGTAACCGTTTTTGAAATATAAAAATAACAAAAGTGGTATAAAGATGATTCCTTTATTGGCTAACTAAGACAATCATAGCTGTCCAGTAATAAATATAAAGGCTACAACGATCTACAAAATAGCGAACCAGCTTATTATGAAGTTTAACCCTTTATCTTAAATCTCCTTCTTGGCTGAGTAAGTTTAAAAACTTTCTTCCAAACACTCTTTATCTCTAAAAGTATAAGAAGAGGATACCTATACATTGACCCATTGCTTTCATCGGCAGCTAGACTTTCTTTTTCTGCTTAAGAGAGGATGCAGTTAAGCAGGCCATTAAACAGCAATTACAAAATAAGTTACAATCATCTGCCAGTTGGTGTTAAAGGATCTAATAAGTAAACAGATTTACTTGTGCTCAATTATAGTCTAAGCCACACGTGTCAAACTTAAGTGGCCCCCAGTGACTGTACAGCATCCAAGACATATTACATTGCTATCTATTTGTGCAGTTCCAAGTAGTGGCGTAACTATAGATCTGCTGTGATCAGCTCATTTTAAACAGCTGATCATGCGCACCTTTACTAATAGTTGCATTCAGCTGATTGAGTATCTAGCAGGCAGATTTAGCGTTACGACAATGCTTGTGACTGCACAAATTGTTTTTACACAAATGGATAGCAGTGCAGTAGGGCTTGGATGCAGTCACTACTGTAACAATTGATTGTGTATCTAGCTGGCATTGGGGGGAGGTGTAACAAAGGGCCTTCCATTGGAGCTGGCTATTCCATTACTGTGCCATAAGAGTAAGATAGGCGTTCCTGATTAGCACATGATCAGGTCATAGGCAGAGGTCCCAGTCCAAAACATTGTGCTTCACACCCTTTCCCTGCCAGGACCCAGCACTAGGCACAATCCTGCACCGAAGTGTCTTTAAAAAAAATATTTTGTCCCATCACTTAGCCTATCTTTTTGATTATGGCCCATTATGTGGTTGAGTTTGACACCCCTGGTCTAAGCAAATACATCACCACCCCACAAGACTATGCACTAAAGATGTACAACAGAGAACTAACAACAATGTGGAACATGCATTAACTCACTATTCATTTTTATTTATTATTTGTTTGCACGTAATTCATTAAAGAATCAAAGAACTAACTCATTCTTTCTGAGTATTAGCTAAATAGTTTGTACAATTTAATATTACTAATATGCATGTGATGATACTAATATCTTACCTCTATTTCATTTTTAAAGGCATATATGGTTAAAAGAAGGATCCAAGTTTATTTAATTCAGCTTGATATCACAATGGTCAATAACGCAGTTCAAAAATATTTAGAAGTCTAAAATTCATGAGATGCTTATTTCTTACATAAATCAAAAGCAAGCATAAACCATAACTGGATAGAGTAGGACAAGTTTAACCTGCTAAGAAGAAAATATAGGATAGCAGCATGTTCAATTCAATACAGGAAACCAGGAAAAACTGAAACCCACTCACACCATAATCTAATGAGAGCTGTTGAACCTTCCATGAAGAGAACTCTTGACGATGGGACCTCAGGGCCACATTCAGGACTAGTCCCAACTGCTCTCAATAATCAGCTACTTATGCTTCCAACCAAATACTTTCATAGCTCCCTTCTTAACAAATCTCACACTACTTCATTGCATGTGTTTTGTTTTATTCTTAGGTACCAGGATGAAGAAAAAGGCATACAGGCGAAAATTGTGTCTGATTGAAATCGACTGAAAATCTGAAATTATGTTTACTGTCAGCCATTTATTTCCTTATGCAATTCAGCAGAACACATTAACAATACTAACCAATAGCAACTCCTTAACATTTATCATTACTTACAATAGAAAACAAATAAAAACCTTTTTAGTGGCTTTGTTACAGCATCAACCTGACATTTAATATAGGTAAGAAAGGCAGGATCACTATCAAAAAATGTAATAAACGATACACATAATGATAAGGGCTCTAAAAACTCTTACCCCATCTTTGGTACGAGGTAGACAAAAATTAATATATAGACGACAGATTTTAGACCCATGTTGTTAAAAAAATAACCCTTTCCTATTGTCAGACTAATTGTGAACATCGAAGCTTTATTAAACTGCCTTGCATGTTATACATTATGAAAAACAAGACTGGTAAATATTTTTAATATAATGAAGTTTTCTATAGTGAAAAATAAACCAAATTATTTTCAGATTTACAAAGTATCATTTGTTTTTCTGCTCAATTTAGAAAAGATTTAAGTATGTATTATTAAATCCAAGGTGAGTTAGGCTCGATCGACCAGCTGATGCAATATTTCAGTTGCTTGGGCCAAAATATCTGAATCAAATGTTGCCACAATCATTTGGATATGTCAGAAATTTAATCTGATTGTAAATTCTTCAGGGGGCTGTACTATCAGTCATGCCAACACAGCAGTATGGGGGAGAAGGGCTGGGTTCCTCCTGACAGACTACTGATTGGTTTATATAAAGTAAAAAATTGAACGTGTGAACAGCCTTAATCATTAGGGAACCTGCTTTCAAGACACCGTTTTATATTCTTTTGTCCACATGCGCATGTGTATTTCTATATTTCATCCTTATCCTTTTAGCTGTACATAAGAAAGTGACACAAAGGGTGTGCTGCAAAGTTTTAAAAAAGGTCTAGATGAATTTCTAAAAACAAGGAATGTTCCATGTTACTGGTATTGATACATAGAGTTGGAGTTGATCCAGGGAGATTTCCGATGATTGCCACTTTAAGTCGGGAAGATTTTTTACCCCTTGATCCTGAGGAAGGCCCAAAAAAACAGTATAAACTTTTAGCAGGAAATGTGGGCATTGCTGAGTAGGTTGGGCTGGATGGATGTATATCTTTATTCAACCTCAAATCATACTAGACTATTAAAAGTTGATAGTGGTTGGAATTTTTCTTGACACATTTTTTCAGTGTTCTCGGTTGTCCATTACTTGGTTCTTTCACTTAAAAAGCAGTTAACGCAAAGCACGTTGTTTGATCCTTTAATTTTAGGGTTGTACAGGGGCACAGCATCATAAATAACACTGTAGGCTGTGGATAAGGGTACTGCCTTCTCCCATGATCTGCTGTATAGAAAATGTGAAATAATCTTACAGCAAAATAATCCAATTTAATTTATAGTTCTTCAAATGACTGTTTTTAATTCTCAGACATGCTATATCTATTTTCCGGTAATTACAGTTCCTATAAGATATTCTCGTTATTGGAATAAACTTGACATGTTCTTCTAATTTCCATTTTAAGGCACATATTATTCCATTTAATGCAGGCAAAGATTAGGTTATCTTCCCATTGGGTTACGTTGGATTTTTTTGACATGGTATCTCTATAACTATTTAGTAACCGCTTTGTGCAGGTGCTTAACTTGGCACCTTCCGCAAAACCACACACAGAGTCCGAACCTGCTCAGTAGTCTCTAAAACAAAGGAGCTGCATACCCATGGAATTAATTCATCTTGGAATGTTACACAGCTGCCATCCAACAAATGTATTTGTCAGGGTTAGCATGCAATGTGGTGCAGTCTGTAAACAAACCATTTGCCTGTTCAAGGACTTACTCAAGATAAAGCAATGGGGCTGCAGAAATGAATGTCCTTAGCAGGGTGAAAGCACTGCTACCATGTAACTGTATTCTGTGTTTGTCGGCAGCTTTAAAGCCTTAAACGGAATGTGAAATAGAGGCAAATGAGACTGAAAACACTAACACATCTGACATAGACGTAATGCTGTAAGAAATGTATTGTGCTATGAAAGCCCCTACATATTTAAATATTTACCATTTATACCTGGGAACTTTATTTATATTTAATAATTTTCTAAATAAAATAATTGAAGAAAAAAAAACATGCTGTAGATTTAACAGGCAACAATCCTAATTGGCTGCCAGAAAACCAAAATAACTGGTTTAATATGCCCTCCAATTAGCATTTTATTTTACCGGAAATCACTTATTACAATTGCCTGTTTTCCTTCCCAGTAAACCCCCCCCCCCCCTTAAAATAAATGTATTTATGTAACTAAAAGGGCAAAAACACAGGGAACACTATTTACTGATGTTGCTATTGTGACGGCAGGCATAAAATGACTAAACCAAATGTTATATTGTGCCTTTAATAGTATTGTAACGCACAGGAGTCTTATAAATAAAGTTAAAAATGTGCCCTGCTCCCAACTATAATCAAATAACACGTGTTACATAAGGCTATTGTTCTTTATTAAGTCAGTTTGCCTTCAGAGAGACCAGGCAGTGTCCAGATAGACAGTAGAGGTGGGTCTGTAGGGAGAAATTGAAAAGCCTGACAGAACACAGATAAGGCCGCTAAGATGTGTCAGGAAATTCTGCAGACAAACAAAAGCAGTAAACAGGTTTTCAGAAAAGAAATGTTATTTATACCACTGAGAGAAATTTCACATTCGGGGTGTTTTGTGATGAAGGAATTTCCCAGAATAGCAGATCTGCCATAATTGAACATTTCAGCCAAAATAAACTATCTGTTATATCAATTTAATTTTTAATATTGATGGCAGGGGCACTACAGAACGGTAAACGGGAAACACATCCAAATGGACAATGTTACAGCATCCTGGTTAATAATAGGGGGAAAGGGATCCATACCCTCTTAACATCTGTTTGTTTCATCTTCTTTGGCTATTTTTAAGTTTTACAAAAATACACCTTTCTTATGATGTATTCGTAACATCTAAATGAAAGTGTAATATCTCTATATAAGGATAAAGGAAAGATCAATTTATCTTAATTTTTCTCCCTGTTTTGTTTATCTGAAGTGAAAAGAACACAATCCAGTTAAATGCAAATGCCAACAAGTGAATGTAAGAGTATTAGTTAGGTGTAAACAAGCATTCAAGTAATGTTTGCAAAAAGAAAACTACATTTTGGGAATTATTACAAAGACACATTAATGCCTTTTTTACGATCTTACTACGTGGTAATTTACTACCACAAGCTAATGCCCATTTATACAGCGTTGTCATATTTTAGGATGCTGCAATAATGTAACCCAATGGGAACACTATCACTGCCACAGGTTTGTAAAAAGGGACCTT
Organism: Hymenochirus boettgeri; assembly: GCA_019447015.1. Classification (NCBI taxonomy): domain Eukaryota; kingdom Metazoa; phylum Chordata; class Amphibia; order Anura; family Pipidae; genus Hymenochirus; species Hymenochirus boettgeri. The sequence continues at coordinate 212,855,452 of CM033470.1, read as the reverse complement.
TGCACCATAATACTTCATAAAATCTGTGGATTAGCTACATGTTGTAGCTTTATTCTGTTATTTTAATATAAATTCTTTATTTAAAGTTTATCATGTGCCTTAATATATTATATTATGAGAAGTCATAAAAAATAGTACAAATCTCTGATACTCCACAATAAGAAAGGGGCTCATTATAAGGGAATGCCCACAACTAATATAAAAGCACACTAAAGAAACTTCACCCAACCACAGCAAATATTTTCACAGCTGGATGACTAAATAGACTTGTAAGGAACCTGTACAATGCATTCCATCTGTATGGACATTAATGGTCACCAGGTCCGCATGCAGAGTTCATTATCCTTTTTAAGGCTTAAATGACTATTCTTTTTATTAAAATGTTTTTCTAGAGCACTACTTCAAAGCCAGGAAGGTCATTTGGTTTGGGTAGGGTTCTTTTTATTACCACTGGATGCCAACAATTAATATAACTTTATAATGCAAGATAAGGACCATGAAAAGACTGCTGAACAGATTGTTATAATATGTAAATCATGCCATCAAACACCAACTTTTAATTATTTTCTGTGGTGTGCAAATATATAAACTGAAATAAAAATAAAGTCTACTCTATAGTATGCAGTGAAACTGTGGATCTCGGCTTCCAGTGCTGCCAAAATGATTTCTTAATGCAGAATGTAGTCCAATAATAAATTATGTTCAGTGAATTCACCATGTAATGTTAATCCAAACTGCTATATGGTTATTAGTTGCCTAAAAAAACGTTATTGTTGGTGCTGATCCTCCTCTTTTTCCCAACTTCCTCTGCTTCTGGTTACACCTGACTGTGAGCCAAATGCTTATTTGGTACACTCTACATAGGCTTTAATTGGGCTTACATCCCTGCCAGCAAAGGGCCAGGGGAGACATTAATAAAGAATGCATTGATCATTGTAATGATTTTAAAGTTATTTGTTAGCATTTAAAACTGAAAATATATATCCGTTATGTCATAAATACATAGGAAATCACCTGAACTTATTATTAGACATTCATTCTCCTTTAAAAGATGGGTCTTTAGTTAAAAAAAAGGTTACATATAATGCCCTGCTTACATGGATTAATATTCCATTAGTATTGATCAACAAGAACAATATATTAATTTCTCCTGTGCATGTTTGCCCATTGCGATTTGTATGGAATAGTACTAGTAAGCATAAAGCTTTGTTTGGCATGCACTCTTTACTTTTATAAACCATACAGCTGCATTAATCCATTATTAAAGTGTATTTTACTTACCGGTAATAAACAAAATTTTGTAGGCCACCCTAGTAAAAGCAATCAGATACTGTAATGTTTTTGAACAACATATTTCTTATATGCAAAAAAGGCTCCTATAGTCTTGATATTTCTGCTTCTACTTACACTAGCTAAGTGTTGCTGTTATTAGTTAGGTAAGATCTAATAGCTGAAGACATACTTTGCCATTAATTAAGTAAATTGGTCACTGTAGTTAACGATTACTTGTTTCAATAGAGATTCTGTAAGTTTGTACTTTTGGTGTGTTCAGTGTTCTCTAATTTACAAGATATAAATGCTTCCCTTCATTAGGTGGAGTTGCCAGAAGCTTTCTGTAGGCTCATATTGGTGTTTATATTTGAAGGTATTAAAGTATATTTATTTAATCATGTGCTGCACTGGAAGACCATGTGCTGAAGAAAGGCACATGAATTTTGGTAGATCATTTTCCATTACAAATCTTTTGAGACTGAAATTAAAGTTGTGCAAAATGTCTTTGTTGTCCATGGAACTAATTAACTTATGTGTATAAACAAAAAAATCCTTAAAGCAGCAGAAAAACAAATGTGTCAAGGTGGCCATACACATGCATCAGATCTGACAGTATTTGCTGATCATCGAGCATGTGTTTAGACAGTAAGAATGCTGACAAGCTACTAACGTCTGCATCATAACCTGTCAGAATGGGAAATTTCCATCAGAAATGTCTAGGAGGAACAAAGGCATTTTTCTTGCTTAAGGTACTTTACAAGATGCTTTAAGTAGGAGATCCTGATACATTATTTCTTTGTGGTGATGTAATGGAATTGTGACCAATACATGTGGGTGTTAAATTGTGTCCTGGAATTTCTGGGTGTTTTTCCAGTTGAAAGTTTGTGGGAAGTACAACAGAAGAGTTTTCTTTTGATTTCTTGGCTAATGCTTCTTGGGCACCAGTACTTGGTTCTATTTTACAGATATTCTGGATGTTAAGTCTTGCCTGACGCATAGATCTATAATTTGGATTAAATATTAAATATTTATTTTAAGCCTCAAAATGAGTTAATCTATAAACACAGAAGAATTAAAGTCTTTAGAAAATGTGGAAGACCTGCACAGCTCAAATTTAAAGACAGTTTTTATATCTTGAATCAAATTTGCCTTTAGACAAAATTGTCTGTACTGATCAAAATTGATTTTAAATCTCAGGCCTTTTATTAAATGAAAACTGACTTTACATTATGTAATTAGTTCTGACCAGTTCATGATGTATCATTGCAGGTTTGGGATCAGCAGCACAGATATCTGACAGCTACACAGGTGGTTTCAACACAATCTCCCCTTTCCAACATGCGCACAAAGGTGAGAACTCAATATAAAATTATCACAATGTAAATGCACGTATTTGCCTTTTTAAATGAGAATGGGACTTGTCTGATCAGAAAGAATAATGTGATCAAAGACAGGAACCTTTTTATGTTTAGGTAAAACATGGTTAAGCCGTGTACACATGCTAGATCAGGGTTTCACGCTGGTGTTACTTCAGATTGCCAGAGGCGTGCCTTAGAATTTTGGTAGTGGAAATTTCTTTCCACTCATCTAAAAATGTTATTGTGATAGAAATGTAACTGCAGTCAATGTAGTGTATCTTATATTGATTATCAAATTTAAAGGGTATCTCCATTCCCAAATGAAAAATTTGCTATAGGGGCTAGGGTATTTTATAACTTTAAAAACAGCACAGAAATAGACTAACCCACCTTCGTTCCCTCGGCCTCTGCCTCTACTGCTACTTCCGGGAACAGAAGAGCAGTAGGGGCTGGATCGGAAGTTGCGTCTGTGTTTGGCTGAGAGTCAGACAATCACAGACGCGGTTCCCAGTTAGTAGAGTAAGCCGAGAGAACAAGGTCGGGTAAGTCTATTTCTGGGCTGATTTTAAAGATTGAAGGGGGGGGGGCCTGTATTATAGGAAGATTGTTCCTATCAGATCAGCACTGCAGCGCCAAGATCAGCACTGAAGATCAGCACTGCAGCGCCAAGGGATGGGGAGGGAGGGGGAGAACACCCCTGCATAATGCAATAATGTAGACGAGCCTCAACGGTAGTGGTGAACTACATCAATCCTTTATTGTGCAAAGTAGCAACATGTTTCAGAGCTGAATGCTCCTTTGTCAAGCATCAAAGGAGCATTCAGCTCCGAAACATGTTGCTACTTTGCACAATAAAGGATTGATGTAGTTCACCACTACCGTTAAGGCTCGTCTACATTATTGCATTAGGTTTGGATTTCGACCCACTGAGGATGAAGTGGCGTAGACTGGCAGCCTAACTAACGTATTAAAGGAGTGAGGAGTCCGCATCTACTCAGAAAATTGAGAACACCCCTGCACATGCCAGAGTCCTCAAGGAGGACAATGAAGAGGAAGGTAAAGGATTACACATAGAGGCTCCTATTCACTTTTTAACACTATACATCGAGGCCAACTGTGGACATGCCCTTTAATTACAATATATATATAGTAAAGTGCATAAAATATGTGTAGTTAATGTAGCTACAGTAAATCCAACACACGTGTGCCATGGTCTAAAAAAGTTTGAGAACTATTGTGCTAGATATTTGTCCCTTCATTATGGGCAAGAATTGATTGTTTCTGCAACAGTCTAGCATGTCTGACAAATCTAGAAATTTGTCTTGCTGGATTTCTAAAGGTGGCCATAAACATGCCATTTACATTGTGCAGATAGATCACATTGGTATCTGCGATGGGAACCGCACACATGGACCCAACTGATCCCCCATATGTGGTATGGGATTGGTTGGTCATGTGGCCATACACGGGCCAATAGTATCAGCTCTCTTTACGCAAAGTAAAGGGAGCCAATACCAACAGACGGAAATTTTCCGCCTTTCCCGACCAACCGTAATGCTGACCACAGACAATTGTATGCATTACGGTTGATCGGTTTTGGCCCCTATTCACTGCCGATATTAGGTACATCCAGTTGGTCCAAGAAGGGATTTACTTAATATTACTTATGTGTATGGCCACCTTAAGAAATGAAAGGAAGCAATGGCCTTGTTTGGGTTGCACCAGAGGTTTTTTAGGACTCAAAATTGCTGGACAGACTTTTATGTCTACTAACCACAGCAATGTGGGAGATTTTTACAATTCTATGCCACTTACATGGAGGGAAGCGCAATTTAAAATCATACATAAATTATCTTGCACTTAATATTTCTGATATTCAACATCCAGACATACAGATTAATCAGTCTCCTCAATGCATGTTCCCATGAGAGAACTCAATCATAGCTAATGGAATTGTGCAAACAACTAACAGGATAATGTTCTGTATTTGGGGCAAGTGACTGTAATACCAGGTTAGCACTTTGTATTTACCCTCCAGTGTTAGTGATAGCCTGTTAATGGCACAAACTATGGTATAGAGATGATTTCAGCTGGAATGAGGGACATGTGGAAGAAGGAGCTATTAAAGCATTAAATTCCTTACTTTATCTTTGTCGTCTCTTTTAAAAGTTGTAAAATGTGCATTTCTGAAGTAACCTGTATAATGCAATATGATACTGTTGACATAGTATATTGTATTATAATGCAGCCCCATACAGTTTAGGTTTTCTGAATGTCCGAATTCCCACTATCAGAATTGCTGTAAGCGCCGTTTTCATGAAATTAATTAGATTTCTCCCCTTTCAGTTGAACCCCCTGGACAAGAACATTTAGCCACTGCGCTGATAATAGCGATGTCAACAATATTCATCATGGCAATAGCCATAGTTCTGATCATCATGTTCTACATTCTAAAGACAAAGCCTTCCTCTCAAGGTAAAGATTAGTTTTCATACCAGGCTTAATGAAATACTTAAATGAGAGACTGCTCCCCATGCCCTAACTCTATACACCATAGTTTTTACATACAGTACAATTTTTTCAAAAAGATTTGAAGAAACAGAACAATGTTAACAATGTGTAAGGTGCTCCAAACAATACAGAGACTGTGTTAACGTTTACAAAAAATGTTGTTTGTGAGTGTGTGTGTGTGGGGGGGGGGGGGGAGTTTAACTTACATATCACTGTATATGTACAGTTAAATGTACAGTAATCCCTGAAAAAATAGTGTAGGCTAGTATAGGTTATTGTATGTCAAAAAACGGACACTGATTATGCTACAATTTACTATGGGTACCTGTATACATGTGTAGATTTGCATGTGTTATATGCTAGGTGAATTAAATACCAGTTCAATTGGACACTTCCCTTTTAATTCCAGCTTGTTGCACTAGCCCCTCAAAGACTGTGGAAACTCAGGTTAATGAACAGGAAGAGAAAAAGGAAATCCCAGGTAAGTACTTAAACAAATGTTTTTAATTAGTTGTGTCTTTTTGAACTTTTTGGTTATTTCTTCTCAATATTTAGGTTTTTATATGAGCTAACATTTTATAAACCCAGTTTAACACCACCTGATTGGTTACTTTGCTTAGCACAAAATGGGCATGCTATGGGAGTAACAGAATCCATTTTGTCAGCAGAAGTTAAACTTTGCCCTAAAGTAATGAAGCTCTGCCGGCGGGGGCAAAAGTAATTCCACAAGTCACTTATGTTCTCATTTGTATAAAACAGTTACTTATTACATTTCTTTCTTTATTCTCTATTATTTCATATTGCATTTATCTATTTATGTATCTCTGTCACAATAAAATATGTTTCCATTAGAAAATATTAATGGATTTACATGATCCATTTACAGCAGAAACAGTCATCTTCAGTGAAAAGGATGAATTTGAAAAACTGTCTGAAACCCAGACAAAAAATGACAAGAAGTAAGTAATAAAATATATTGTATTATGACCATGAGCAATATGATATGATAGGTGCACAGATGTGTGAAAACAAGCAAAACCGTTAAAGTTCATCATCCATACAATTTACATTAGTCATTAAAGGGGAAGTTCAGTACATAAATATGCTTTTCAGGAAAAAAAGCAGTATTTTTTCATCCTAATGACCTTAATCTTCCAATTCACCATTTTGTCTGTGTATAAATAAATGCAACCGAAATACTGACTTCCTGTTTGCAGGGCCCCTAGTAGAGACCGTTATGGTCTTGCCCTTGACCCAACCCTGGGTTGATTCATTTGCTCAGTAGAGATCTGAGCATGTTTGACCCATCCAACAGCCAATCAGTAGAAATTGCTGTTAGGAACATTCCAAGGATGTGGTGCATCCTGGGAAGAAGAAGGACCATTAGAACAGCAAAGGGTATGAAATCAACTGATTTTTAAAAATTTGAGAGAATATGTAGAATAACTAAGTATGTATTACACAAACTAACAATTTAAAAAATATTGATAATTTCCACTGAACTGTCCCTTTAATTATGAAATTATAAAGTTAATTACAATATATTTCATTCTGTGTAACTTTCCAAAACCCATGCAACTGCAAATCCCTTTTTTTATAGTATATACAGTATGTATATATATATATATATATATATATATATATATATATATATGGCAAATAGTGATGTCGTCGGTTATGATTGGTGCTTAGTTATATAATAATGTTATTAGGATGGGAACTATACGTGTAAATCTGAAAAATGGCATTCTGTAGATCTATCTACTGTAAGAGAAAATAAACTGAGAATAAACATTACTTTTCCCCTTTAGTTGGGTTTATATTTAGTTCTGGTATAGATATCTAAACTTGTACATGATGCCAATACTGGTAAAAGGGATCTGATCTTTTTAATTCATGGCTGTTGTGCTTTAACATGATCACTTAGTTGTGCTTTATATGTAAACATTACTAAAACATCTCCAATTTGTAGTGAAAATGATGCCTCCTCAGAGAACGAGCGTCTGTTAAGCCGTAGCATGGACAGTGATGAAGAGGCAGCTCTTGACAAACAAGAAACCACGGATCTCTGCCTCTTATCAGTAGTACATCTGGCAAAGGACAAGTCAAGTGCAAACAACAAATCAGCAGGGGTAAGTTGTCAGTTTTTATATTATTCTAAATTTATACCTTTGTGTCTGATATGGCAGACATTGTAAAATACGTAGTAATTCTATTCATTTCATGTTTAGGGTAATGGAAATCTAGAGAATTGATCACTGGCTGGAGTATATTTATAGCACAATTACAAAATCTCCTGTGTCTCTATTTTCTTTTAAAATTCTCTTGATCACATATCCCCAACCTAGGGCCCTCCACATTCCATAACCAGCTGTTAGAGTGCATGTAGAGGAATGCTGGGAGTTGTGGTTCTCCAACATCTGGAGGCCCAGTATCGGTAAAAGAAAGATTTTATTTCAACATACTACTAATACTTTTACCATAGCACTGGTGTACTAGAGGGAAGTCTATTAAAGGGTATCTCCACTTGTAAAATACATTTTTTGTATTTAGTCAGTTTTATTGAAGATCAGGAGGTAAAGGGGCGGTGTCTTACATCCCGTTCTTCAATAAAATGTGGAGGAGCAAGAGGTCAGGTAAGTTCTCTAACTTCGTTCCTGGCTCCTCCATGTCTTATTGAAGAACGGAAGGTAAGACATAGCCCCTTTACCTCCTGTTCTTCAATAAAATGGGCTACAAAAACTGATTTTACCAGTGGAGATACCCTTTAATGTCTGTGTCATAAAATATCTATTGTGGTGAAAGAGTAAATTATACGTTTTGGTCTCAGCAACAATCAAAGTGGTGGTCCTCCCAGCCTCCCACCTGGTAGGAATAGATCTGCACACTATGCTTGGTTGGGGTCATAAGCCAAGGGGTGGCATGGAAGCCCGCTTCCCCTGTGCACTTTTGTACACATAGGTAACATCAGTTTACTACCTGCATATCCCGGTTTCCCTATTAAAAATGGTCTGGCCCCTATTGCTACTCCGTTCCCAGAAGTAGCAATAGAAGCAGAGGGAAGGAAGGTGGGTAAGTTTATTTCTGTGCACTTTTTTTAAGTTATAAACCTGGCACTTAGGGTTGGAGGGGGGTCCCCTAAACTACAGGACAGTTTAGATTTTGGGTGGAGATACCCTTTTAAGAAGGTTTTTGTATGTACTCAATGGGTGAGACGCAATGCCAACAGAGAATTAACTCGCTGTATGTAAAGATTTTCTGTAATATTTTTTTTTGTAGGAATCAGTGTAACATTATTTTAGTCAGCAAATTTTTATTTCTGTCAGTTAGTATAATGACTTAGTACTTGTATAGAAATGAAATATAAAGCTCTTGCCAAGTCAATGATTATTTTTTTTTAAAATTTCATTAAACCATATTAAATCAACCACGCAACATGTTATGTACCATTCAAAATTTCACATTCAAACTTGTACGTTTTTTTTTTTTTTTAGATCCACAGTCGGAGGAAGAAGATACTTGATCTATATGACAGTGTGTGCAATATTGCAGAAGGTAAGTTGACACTGTAGATTAGTGCTACATCGTAATACTTAGCAGGAGTGGAGGGGTCAGGGTAGATTGAGAGCAGCGTTAAATCACTTGCATGTTTAAGTGGACCTGACGCTTTAAAGGAGAACTAAACCCCAAAAAAATCAAAGTTAAAGTTAGAAAGTACTTGCCTCAACATCTTTTTTCAACATGGAAGATTCCAATCAGGGGCCTTTTCTTTACCTCTATGAGCTCATTTTAGGTTCTGTTTGTTCCCTAAATCTGAAGCTGACATTTTCCCTTGCCTGCCAGTACTTTTACCTTGATTACATTTTCAGCACCTGTAAATAATGTATGTCTCACCTATGGCTTTCACTCACAGTTCAATTCTACTGGGGTTGCCACCTTTCCCTTTAAGACTCAAACTCTAAGGGCTACTCCCACTAATGCATTTTGGAATGCAGTTTGCGATCCGATTGTGCAGGCATGTAATAGCCTATGGGACCTGCCTCACTACATGCGATGCGTTTCAGTGTGCTATTGGAGTGCATGCGATCACCATTTTTGGTCTGTATTGCTAGCGCTCTGTTAGGGTCCAATTGTGGAAGCGCAACACCCATGCACAGAAGCGAGCACGATCGTGCATTATTGCGAATGTGCAATCTCCCTTGCACACAGCCTCAGGAAATTGACCTGCTGCAAAGCATAGTTCCATTGCATTAAATACATGCTGTATGGCTAAACTGAAATCAATGCAGCTTGCATTACACTTCTAAGGGCTAGGCCACACAAGCGCGTTTTTCAGGCGATTGCAATTTTCCAATTGTATTGAAATCACAGCAACGCACCAAAATCTTGCAATCGCATGTGTTTTTAGAATGAAAAAGGACAAATCGCAAGCACATGTAAACGGCGTGTGATTGTTTGTGCGTTTCAGGTGTGTTGCAGTGTGGCTGTGCCCTAAATGTACATTGCAGCAATACACACACTGATATAAATGGTAGAGTGCAGAAATAAACACATACAAAGACACACAGACTCATTTACCCCAAGCCGATATCACTGTGGGTAAATGTCCTGTTTGCGATTCAACATCACGTTTGCGAATGTGGGTAAATCCCGGTAAGGGATTTTAATGCAGGCTTTTTGCCGGCATTAAAATCCTGGGCTAAAACGAACACAAACGCAATATTAATTCATGAGCGACCGATGCACGGGCAATTTTTGCATAACCCCCGCATCCAACGCTAATATGGAGTTAAAGTCGCGCTAGCACAACTTTAACTCACAAATATTAACAAGTTGCTTCCTAAATACATATGAAAAGGGTTAACACCATCCCCCCACTCTGTTTGAGCAGGAAAATCTGTTAATAATATTCACTGCTATCTCTGATGATTGGCTGGGAGACACTGGCAGGTGGGGACTCTGTGGTCAACTGTTACATGGAGCTTAGCATAAGGGGAGTGGGAAACAAACACAAGGGAGCTAGTTAGCATGTGCAGAAGGAGTTTTGGTACCTGGACCACTAGGAAGAGGCAACACTAGAAGCCAGCCATTACTCAGATTGCCAGTACTCAGAAATGTTCTGCAAATTATTTCTACAATAAGAGGCTGAATTCAGAGGTGAGAAACAAATGGTTTTACTAAGTTACAGTTATAGAGTCTGTGGAGCTGCCTTTGTATTTTGGGTTTAGTTCTCCTTTAAGCTAAATAGCAGGGTTTGTACATTAACGGAATCTGAATGAGCTTTCTCTTGAGGATATCCGGTTCTATGCCCAAAGTAAAAAGGGCTTATTAAATCCCACGGTATTTAACAATCGTTAATATCTATGATGATGCGATCATAGATTTATGATCTCCTTAGAAAACCATGCGGTAGTAAACTACCACAATGGTATTCTATGTCGAACGCTCGTTAATTAACGAACGTTAGGCGTAAATGTACGACCACGGTATTGCTAAACTCCGATAACGTGCTTTATAAATGTGGCCATAAAGGTCATGACTAAAAATGACCAAATGTTATTGGTAGTTTATAGCCACATTGATATTTTATTGACGATACTGCATAGTAGCAAAATACCATGTGTATTTTGCACCTCGGTTGGTGTTTTACGTCTGCGGTGCGAAGTACAGACAACACTAAAATATATTAATGCTCAGTGTTTTACAGTGCTGTGTCAGGTTTGGTTTCTCAATAATAAGGTCTCCTGTCGTCACTTGTTAACATAAAGAAAGACTGGTGCAAAATGAGAACAGAACTCTGGTTTCAATAATCATTTTATCTGGTGATTTCAATAAACAAATTATTAAGGTTTCTAAGCTTGCATCAACTCTCCCCCTTCTTCTAGGTCTCAGCCCTACAGAGTTGCCTTTTGATTGCTTGGAAAAGACAAGCAGGATGCTAAGCACTACATACAACACAGAAAAAGCTATTGTCAAAACATGGCGACACCTTGCTGAAAGTTTTGGGTTGAAACGAGATGAAATTGGAGGAATGACAGATGGACTTCAGCTCTTTGACCGAATCAGCACAGCTGGATACAGTATACCAGACCTGTTAACTAGGTTGGTACAGATTGAGAGACTAGACGCAGTGGAATCCCTGTGCACAGATATTCTAGAGTGGGCACAAGAAACGCCAACTGTGAACTCGCCTTCCTTACCCAAATGTGGAAGCTCATGATCTCAAATAGGTTGTATGAAGTCTTTCAGAAAGGAGAACTTTTTGCTTTCCTAGTATGAGGAGCCAAGTTGGGCTCCATTTATGGACCTCAATGTGATACACAGCAAATATAAATAAGTCATAAGATGTAGCATTAAGAAGTATTATGATCAGACACTTTCATAAAATCCTGGAGAACATTTAAAAAGACAATTATGTACAAATTCATGGATTTTATGACTATATCTCTACAATTATTTTATTGAAAAATGTCAATAACTAACTAACTAAGACGTTCTCCTTGTTCTCATGTTGCACCCACTCCTGATAAATGCTTCTGCAGCTAGACCATCCCGCATCAACATGTGTTTTGATCCTGATAGAACAAGCACAGATGGGGCCGTATTTATAAAGCCGCGGTATCGATTTTTATCGGGTTAGTTCATTTACGATCGCGGTCGTAAATGTACGATTGCAACCGTACATTTACGACCGAACATTTGGTAATTACCGAACGTTCGGTCGTAGAATAACTACCGCAATGGTATTCTATGATTTTGTTATCGTAGATTTACGATCGGTACCATTAACTACTTCCAATCGGAGATTACCGATCGGAAATTACCAATCGTTAAACCGATCAGAAATGAACAATCAGTTTTCGTTAACGGCTCAGTATCGCTAAAAACCGATACCTCGGCTTTATAAATACGGCCCATGATCCTTTTACAGAAAATGACAGACATGATTGCTAAAAAGAATTTTGAAATATTTATTTTATAGATTAAATTCCAGGCCGCCACTGTGTTCTTTACTGATTTTCTAGGTCCGTCATTGGTCTTGTTAGCTTTAGTTTTCTATACCAGTTTATCATGTATAAGTACAACTCTGTATTTATCTGCACTGAGCCCTGCTGTCCAGAACATGTTTAAACAGCCACTATTACCCAACAAAGCAAAATACAATAGAACAAATATGATCAGAAATTATTTTCACTCAGCAGCTTAAAAGAAACCTTTGCTGGACAGAGATTTTTTTCACAATCATTTTTTCACAATTGGCATCAGTTTATAAACAGATACTTTATCCCACACATGAAAAATATACTCAGAGCTGCAAATGCTTGGGTATTAGCTGTGTGACTTTAGAGCCATGGTAAAAGTGCAGCAAAAGCAATCAAAAAAGGCACCCACAAATTTGCCGCAATTCCTGACCTAAACTCATGCTAACCACTGGTAAATAGGTTAGTGTGGCTTTAAGAAAGTTTTCTCTGGGGCTGATCCTAATGCGTTCAGGCCACATTTTCTAGTTTCAGCCCAAGGTCAGTATGAAATGTGTGTTTTTTGGAATTGATTTATAAATGTTTTGAGTCTGTTTTATTCTAATGGCTTTAAGCAGCTTAAAGGGCAACTGTGGTCTCAAAACAAGTAAGGGTTAAATGAAAGCCTGTAGTATTTCCTCTAAAATGAGCCGCCTATCATATCTCTGGCTGGAGCCTGTGAAACATTACTTTGCAGTGAATGTTCAAACTTCCTGCTTCCAGTAGGTTGAGTGACATCACCTGACCTCTGCCCACCCCTCCGCCCCGGGAGAGAAGTATGCTCAGTTAAGACTTGATGCTGGGGAAATCAGGAAGTACCTGGGGAAAAAATTGACAGTCGAGAAGGAGAGCCCATTAATGCAGGCGGAGGGCTGGTCACATGGCTGAAAACAGGAAGTGTTCAAGCAGGAAGTAATATTGCTGAACCTCTTACCCACAAAATGTCCATTGCAAACTATGCTCAAGAGAAAAACTATAAAATACTTTCAAGATGGTACAGATGCCCTTCAACATTGCATAAAATCTCCCCTCAAAATTCAGACTCTTGTTGGAGATGCCATCATGATTCCGCCACTCATACTCATATCTGGTTTTCCTGTACCCTAATACAAACATATTGGTCTAACATCATATCAACCTACAATCAAATATCAATGGACAACATTCCATGCACTCTGCCGATTACACTACTCACCATTCTACCTATACCAATGGAACATACCTGAAAAGGCCTACTGCGCTTCTTCCTTATTGCAGGATGAACAACCATTCCAAGATACTGGAAAACATCTACAACCCCCCAAATTCGGCATGGATACAAGAACTTAACCACCTGATGAGGATGGAAGAACGGACTGCTCCATAACAGAGAAAAACAATTCTCACAAATATGGTCCCCATGGATACGTTTCAAAGATACCACCCAATACAAACTACTCTATTCCATTGTTATTCTATATAGTGAGATCTTCAAAACATTGCACTAACACCTGAATCTAACCCCTCCCTACCCCTACTCCACCCTGGTATCCCCCCCCATCCTTAAAATTTTTTCGTTTTGATAAAAGTTGAATGTATGTAAATCCTACTTCTTCGATAAAAATTAAGAATTAAAAAATGTGTATATATTGCTGAACCTTTCCAGCAATAACACATTTTATCTAGTGATGTGATTTAGGTTTTATTTTGAAGGTACGATGGAAGGCTTTTTATATAATTCTTACTAGTTTGGAAAAAATTGAGACGACATTTACCCTTTAAACACATAAGTGGCAGATACAGCCAATGTAAATTTTTTTCTAAAGCTATGGAATTTCCACTTGCTCTTTTAGTAAAATGTCCATAAGATCTTTTATTCATACAGTAAAATTATTATTTAGTATTATTCTGCAGGTTATGGTCAAACACCTATCTACAAGCAGCAATATAGACAGTAGTTCAAATGTCATTTTAATAATAATGTAACTGTAAAGGTGACCATGCATTAGGCCAATTTTATGTACAATCCAACATAAAATTCGACATTTCCATTGATTGGCTAAAAATTGTACATTTTCCTGATTTTATTGTGCGACATTATGGGAAAGTCAGTTTTTTAAGTCAATTGGTAAAATGATCGTAGTGTTTTCTGAAATTCCGATTAAATGTTAATGTAATATAACCTCACAATTGAAGACATTCGACATTAATCACCAAACAAATTGAATGTCGAACAATGTTAAGTACATCTTAGTACAATTAACATTGTACATCTGTCTATCAAAGTATCGTTATTAGGATCGTAATAGTGTATGGCCACATTTAAGCAGGACTAATGATCATTTGAATATTGGGGGACTGAGCTGTGTCATATTGCAGACAAGTACAGTGAAACGGTATCATGTTCAAAACAAACATTCCTATACAAATTAAAGGAGAGGCCTGTGTTCAGCATTGTGTTATAAGGAAATGTGAACCCACCATAAATAAGGTACCCTTGTTAATATTTAATAAACTTTTGTGAAAAACACAGCATTTTGTAAAAGGGCTATCAACCACTTGGAAAAAAATTCAAATCATAATGTGCTGTGATTTTTTTTTTGCTGTTGTTGAATCTTTACTTTCTGTGTTTTAATGTAGCCAGCCATGATTTTAGAACTGAAACATAAATATATTGGCTGTAATGTAATGTCAGCAAGTTAGCACAATGCATTATTCACATTGTGAAGTTATCGGATCTGCAAAATGACTTGTGGTTACATGGAAGGTTCATACTTGGTGTCAGTTTGCCAAAAAAAAAAATCCATAGCAGGTGAGGTAACCTGAAATAAGACTCTCTATGGTTGTCTGGTTGTTGTTAAAGGGAAAATATAAGTTTTTTTAAAAAAACAATAATAATACCTTTGTAGTATAATTATATGGGAGGTAGGGTTTAGTACTTTCCTCTTTAGGAGCTGAAAGGTTACCTGTTGGTGTCGCAATCACTCACAACTGTTCTGTACATGGCACATAAGGGTAACAGCTGTGCACTCTTGTAGCCAATCCTCCACTCCTGAAGAAGAATGGGAAGAGGGAGTACATGATCCTACCTACTATATAATTGCACTACAAAAGGTATTATTTTTTCAGTATATCTCTACTTAAATCTCCCCAGTGTCAATCACACGAAAAAGAAGGAAGCCTAGTGTGTATTGTTATATGGTGGATTTAGTGGAGACTAGAGGGAGCTATTTAGGAAGCTGCATTATAACATTAAGATGAAAGTAAAAGGAATTATAAAAAGAGCACTTAGTAGTAGATTTATGTCAATTGATTACTTTTTCACTAGTAAAGTCTATTTTGTATGTTTATCACCACTTTTTACAGTATGTATATATAAATTATTATACTGTATACATAAGTTTGTAAAGATGTAATAAAACTGTGAAAACAAATTATAAATGAATTTATCAAATAGTTTATCAAATCGAAATGCTGATATACTGACAATGAAATTGTATTTCTGTGTAGAGCTGTAGTGCTCATTTGTATGTAGAACACAATGATTAATCATACCCAACGCATTTTGCAATTCTACAATTTTCCAGAGAACCCCCTTGTCCTGCTGGTATCCACTTCCTGGACTTTCCTGGAAGTGGAAACTAACTGCATGGAAAAGTTAGTATCACAGTATGATGTACATTATCCATTTTCTCAATTACAATATCACCTCCTGTGTGCTGCAGACAGTACAGCTTGTACACTGTAATAATTATAACCAACAGTCAGTTGATATAAGTGTTTTGATTGCAGCAGTTTTCCTGAGGATGACTGTTAGCACACCTTAAAGTTGATATTTTTTTAAATGTATAGCACTACTGCATAATTGTAGTTACAGAAAATCTGTTCAGTCTAAGAAATTAATCAAAGTTTATTCGAATGGCTCAGATGCAGTGCAAGAATTATAAATTGCAACTAGCCTAAAATCTATACTGTTGGGTTGCTGATAATTAAAATATCCCTAAAATGTTGCCAAGAAATGTTTAGTTTTAAGTGTTTGGGTTTCGATCTCCTTAAAAATTAAACCAGATGTGCTCACTAAATCCTGCAATTTCCTTGGTTCATCAATAGCCCCAACTCAGCATTTCGCCATGAAAGGACATAAAAGAATAACCAAAGCAGACATCTGCTATATTTAACATGGTGTACTGTATGTGAAAGGTTATTTAGGTGTGCCTTTAGAATATGAATCTTCTGTGATGTTTTGTGGTTTAATCTTACTGCTGACTCAGATTTCTCTGAACAATACTGTTTAGATAGTACTGATTTTCTGTTGTGTACAATCATTGAACAGTAGCAAACCTGCTAATTTTTACCAGACTTACCTAATACCATGCAAATGTTGTATACTGGTTCACTTTAAAAAAAACTGTGTTGGAGCCTTTCCCTAGAAATACAGTGGTGCTGTGATTGGGACCGACGTCTGGAGTATAATGCCTCTGATGTCGCCCCCTTAGAAGCTCTCCCAATGGCAAATATTACAACAACACGGTTGTAAATGTATGGCCGTACATAGTATAGTATTTGAGGTTGAATAAAGACCTACGTCCATCCAGTCCAACTCATCTAGCCATATCCTCATTTCCTGCCTAACTGTTGATCCAGAGGAAGGCAAAAAAAAAAATTTATGAAGGGGGCTCTAAGTGGCAATTGGAAATTTCCCTGGATCAACTCTACTTTATGTATCAATACCAGTAACTTGCAACATTCCTTGTTTTTTTCTGAAACTGACCAATGAACCTGCCATCACAACGTCCACTGGAAGAAAGTTCCATAGCTTTACCGTTCTTACAGTGAAAAACCCTTTCTGAACTTGAAGCCTAAACCTTTTTTTCTTCAATGTCCTCGTGTCCTCTGACATGCTTTTTTGGTGAACAATGCCCCAGATAGTTTATTGTATGGCCTGTTAATGTATTTATACACAGTAATCATGTGTTTCTAAAAATCTACAGGGTACACACCAGCAGACATTACCTTTTGATTCCAGCTTGACGTTAATGGGCCAAAACCAGCCGGTATAGAAATATAACATAACATTTTCAACTGTGGTTAAAAAAAAAAATATCTCCATGGCCGAAAATAAACACATTGAGCTAAAAAAATATGCAGTACAGTTCACCTGCTCTCTACTTCACAGCATATCAAAATAAGGAAGCTGCAGCCTTGTTCCCTAAAAGCTGTCATCCAATCATATCACAACACAGAGACCTGACTCTGTTGGCACAGATCATGTTACTGCAGATCCTTCCTCTCAGACACAGAAAAGATTTTTAACTGTGCAATTGTTAAAACTCATTTACCCCCACACATTTTTATATAAAAAAAAAAGTAATCTTTGGGGTTTATTTCCTTTCAAGCTTTGAGGCACAAAGAAAATAAATAATTGACAAGTAGGGGGGATTGGAACCTGTAACCTTATGGTATGCATGTTACTAAGGGCCATATTTATAAAGCGTGGTATCGCAAATTTTGTGATACCACACGTTATCAGTAATGTACAACAGTGGCCATAAATGTACAGCCACTTACATGTACACTGAACGTTTGTTAACGAACGTTTAGTCGTTGAATATCATGCAGTAGTAAACGACCGCAATGTATTCTATGGGGAACGCAAATCTACGATTGCGTGATAACGATTGTTAATGCAATCAAAGTTTAACGCCTGGTGTATTGATATTGTGCCTTTATAGGTATGGCCCTAAAAGTGGAGCAATAGTTTACTAACCTACCAGATCTATCACAAGAAGAATAGGTACATTTAGAAATGTTATCCTAGCTAGGAACAGGTAAGCAAAAAAGTTTTTTTTTGTTAAATTGGAAGTAAATTTAATATTTAGACAGCTAATAATAGTTAAAAACAGGGGCATGGCCAATAGGTGCACATGCTCACAAGGCACTTTAAAGGCTACATAAGCTAAGAATTCTACAGGCAACAATATGTAAGCTTTCTTAGGGGCATATTAATATATCGTCAAAGTATAATTGAGGCCATATATGTACTGCCGCAATCATACAGTTACATAAATGTATGAATGTTCGTGCATACAATACCATGCAATGTACCAAAATACTGCAATGATATTGTACGAGAATCTGAAAGCTAAGTAATGTATCATCGAAGCTACGATTGTTAAGGACACGCCATCGCTAAAAAATATGGCGCTTAGTTAGAATCTACTTATACTGTATATATGCAAACGCAAGTTACTAGAGCATTGTAATTATTGTACAATATATAGGTCTTCTGGGGACAAAAGATGTCACATTAAGGGTAAGAAAATATGTTTAGTTCTCCTTTAACCCTACTAGGTGTTATTTCACACCAATCATTTATGTACAGTTGGGTACTTACCTTCTAAGTGCCCTCATTGCTCCACATCAGACCTGCCCTCTCCTCACAGCCAGCTAACAGAGACCTTGCTTACAATACCCACCTATAAATTATTGATAATCTGTTACATAGGAAGGACCCCAATACACAACCCCTGTACACATCATTTAGAAATTTTAGTCCAAATAGATAAAGCTCAGTTAACAGTTACTCGCTCTACAAAATCAAGTAATCAATTCTATACATGCACAAACAGGCAAACAGATCCCCCTTTTCTATCTAAATAGAGCAGGCTGCTTTGGCACTGATACTTGTCGTCTTTGGAACAATTTAGATGATTGCATTTGGAATTAACACATCTCCCTATTCTCTGTGATATCCTGCCAGCCAAATTCCTTACTCTTCTGTCAAACCCAGTTTTGGTATCTGTATCCCCCTTCATACCTAGTTTAAATGTTCAACACTGTCGTTATCCTACCAGCGAACACCATGGAAAAAACTGCAAATCCACTAGTAAGTTAGATTAAAATCATTGCAAAGTTTATTTATATCAAAAACAGCATGGACAGGATCCGTTTATGCATTTCGCGTTTCGAACAGCCTATGAGTAAGAACAGGGTTCTGTTCAACACACATAAACAGTTCCCTGTCCATGCAGTTTTTGATATAAACTTTGCAATGATTTTAATATAACCTGCGACAATCCACTTTTTCAGCTGAGTAACCTTCTACAAATCTAGCGAAGGTTTCGGGGCCGGCTGCACCCGGACCGCCTTTGGTAAGCGAAGAGTGACAGACATCTATATATATTTTTTATTGGTGAAAATTAAGGGTTTCATACCTGTTGCAAGGGGTTCGGGGTTTTACACACCCGAACCAGTTATATCTAAGCTAGGACTTTATTTATACAGGGAGAGTTATACTCTGCTTAACAATTGTGTCTAGGGCTTACGTTCAATTTAACATATACTGCAACTAGTTATCCTATCCCCTAAAAGTTCTCTGCAAGCACAAATCCCTCCTACCTACACCACCTTAGCCACAAATAATTTGTATATGGGGGGTGGACATGCCCATAACACCTTAAAGGGCATCTATAGTGGGGAAACTTTTTCTTTCTTTCTTTCCATGTGTTCTATAATTCCCCCCAACCCCCAGAGGGTCTTTACTTTCTTTAGTTTCCCCCTGTCCAATTAGAAGACGTGCTTCACATTTGCAGTCCTTGTCAATCAAATCCCTGTAACGTGACCCTCTTCCCTGCTCTAGTCCCCACCTCCTCCCTGCTTTGTTTAAAGCTCTGCACAAACATAGAGGTAAGAACATTAGCATGGAGAGGTAGCTATGACTGCAGAGATAAGGCGGCATTCTACACCTCTTCTTGATAGCTTTCACTGTTTGATGATGGGTCACAAATAGGGAGATCATGTTGCAGCAGTAAACAGTTTTCCTTCTTCTATGTCTCCAGGACAGCTTGCTTTCTATTGGCCACTGTGCATGGGTGTGTTTTTCAGGAGGTTGAACTTTTAACTCTTACTGCACATGAGACGTTTGTGGGGCAGCTGGCATTTAGACATGGAGGAGGTAACACCATGGTATGTATGTATGTATGTATACATATGCTATGTATGTATAGGATGTATTCATGCGAAATGTTTTTTTTGGCATATCCACCACAAAATTAAAACAACCTAAATTACCCCCCAAAACCTAGACCTCACTAGGTTTAACACTCTCTGCAAGGTTCCTATGTATACTTACTGTACCAGGACGCATTCACTTGGCTCTCTGCTTCTGCCGCACAGCAACAGAAGAGACATCCCTTTAAACTGATACAGGTAGCTGGGGATGTTGCCCCTCATGTGGCATTCACATGATCCATTAACCTCTTAAGAGTATGATCAAACAGTGTTAGAAATATTTTGTTTGCCACAAGAACAGGTCATTAGACTACAAATATTGTACTAAATGGGACATAAAACCATATATTTTGGTATTTTGCTTTCCTATAAAAAAACAAGGACAATGGTGCATAATTTGGGGCACTGGTTTAATATTCCTTAATGCTTTCATATAATCCCAAATACTTGATTGGCTGCTACAACATGCATTTACAAAATAATGGGTGTTGTGTTTATTTTTACTTCTGTTCATTATCCACATTCATTGTCTAATAATATTTCCCAATCATGTGCTTTTTTGATCAATAAGGTGTTCTATTCTCACTTGGTTAGCCCATACAAAAGTTGTTAGTAGGGTAGGTTGCCTGTTCCTTTGAAGAGTGTATAAATTGTACAATGAATTAATGAAAACTAAATAAAAGATTTAAACATATAGAAACTCAGTCTAGATCTATGTGCTTGATGGGTAAAGGCTAGTCTTATTACAATATTCCATAATTTTAGATGTGGTACTTGCATCTCTATTCATTGCCAGAGCAGAGGAGCAGGAGTTCGGGTAAGTCCGATTTCCAAAATAAAGGGACATATTTATAAAGGCACGATAATGCTATTTTTTCAATATCTCACCTTTAACAACCGTTAACGCATTTGTAGATTTAAGATTGCGATAACCCGTGGAATTGGAAGTTGATGATACAACTGTGGGTTATTGAATACGGGCCAAAGTACTCCCAGGGACATAATATAATGTTTTGGTTATAGCTCTGTGCAGCCTATTCAATATAGGGTAAGTTAAGTTTTGCATGAAACAACGCTTAATGAATGGAGGCACAAACCACATGTCTTACCTGACTGGTGCAAGTCTTGCAAAGGGGTTTAATGCATTGCAGGATCATAGTCAGGCAAGTAACGCCCACAAAGTTATAACAGAGTCCCAACACTATTCCATAAAAGCCTTAGGATATGGAAGATTCATGCTGAGGTAGTTCCTGGAGATTTCATATCTGTTTTTGCCAACACATGCACACCCACTGTATACTTGCTAACATTTACCTACACTGGTATAAGCTTCCCACGGTATAGAATTTTTGGGCTTTGCTGGATTCTGTAGATATTTCGCCATTGTCAAAGACAAATTAGGCTTAAGGAAACAAGTAGTAAAATGGTTGATTTTCAAGGTTTCATTGGTCTGACAGGGACCTGTATGTTTACCAATATGGTTGTGACCACATTTTCTGCATATTTAAAAATAGTTCCTTTTGATCCGTTATTTTCTCTGCAAGTATATATTGCTGTTATATACTCTATATTGAACTGAAGCAGATGCCTGTATTTTCTTTAATTTTCAATAGTAAAAAGTATAAACAGCACAGCATACTTTTTATTTTATTGCCATGAGAAAGAAAAAAAATGCATCTGCTTCACTGAAATGAGGAACTAAAATTAGCCTTTTCTCTTCAAATGTACTGTAAAGGCATAAGAGAATAAGACAAAATGTTTATATAACAAAAAATAACTTTTAGAACAATTTAATTTACTGTTTAATAATACAAAACACAGAATACTATTAATATTTCATAAAAAACATTGAATGCCTTTAATAATCTCTAAAAATGTTACAAGCTTTACACACAGAAACATTGAAACATGAATATTAGTGTCATGTCCTGCACCCTGCACAATATGGCAGCACTTGGGTAGCAGAAAAAGGACCAGGGACTTTATGCCACAGCCTAATGCGTACTACAATCCTGATGCTACCTCTCATATGGCGGCCAGAGCAGACTGCCCATAACCTAATCTTACTAACTCTTTTCAGGCATGCACAGGGAAGAACATTTTAGATCCAAAGTATATTATGCTATAATTTACAGGGAAGCTGCTGAATGATATTAAAGCTTCTTCCTTTACTTATGTCACTTATTAGGAGGGAGAATTACAATAGCAGAAAACAACAATGCATAGGCAAGTCTCATACCTGGAAACACAGGTACAAGGCCTATCCAGATCCAACACATACAAGATACCCACAAGGATCTGGAAAAATCTTTCATAAAGAATCCTAAAACCTCCTCCTCCCTCAAATGCCTGCCCAATAAATAGGTATCTGAACATCTGATGACCGCTATCTATCTACTAATAATTACCCAAGAGAATAAATAGTTCAGATGCACTATTATAAAACCAGGGAAGAGGAAAGAAATTCTACAAGTGACAAAAAATAAAAACTTCTTCTATAGATGCCACATATAAATAGGATTGGTGCTTCGGTAAGGACTATAGTATAATCTATTGAGTGATAACCCCAGTTCCTGATGCTTATACAATAGGCCGGATTTACCCACATGTGCTGTGCTAAAAATAGGGGTTAAAATTGAGCTAACCAATACTGAATAGGTTACTGCAAGTTCAACTCCATAATTGCACTGGCTGCACCTGTTTCACAAAAGACACCTGTGCAACCAGTGCAATGTATTTAATAAAGGATTTGCACCACTTTTAACTCCAAAATTTAAGACCAGCTAATGGATGGTCTTAAAGTGGCACTGGGGTAAAATTCCTTTTGGGATTTACTACAAGGTGCAAACCCAGTATTAAATGCCGAAAGCCATATTTGCCCGGAGCAATTTGTGCCTCTGGGTAAATGAGGCCCCAAGTCAAACAGAAGGAGTTTTCTACTTTACTTGAAGCAAATGTATTTGTCTTCTACAAGCGACACAAAGCACCACCAAAGACTGGATAAAATCACCCACCAGATCAAACTCTAAAATATATAATATATAATATTGTGTATTATTATTGTGTAATAATACACAATAACTCAATGTGTAAGGACACCAGGCTTTATCCCCCCTTCTCCTTCCATTCCTTGCAGACTAGCTTACATCAAGGCATTGTGAAAGTGTAAAATGTAATCACAACATACAGCTTTTCATCAATCTTTATTTAACTCCATTTGTGTATATAATACAGTTACCCCATTATTTACTAACACTGATAATAAAAACAAATACAAAGCATACCTTATTAATACAATGTTTTATCCACTAAAATGCAACAATAATATTAAAAAAACAATAATAGTAACGTTATCAGTGGTGTCCCTTACAGATTCACACATTTGACTAGAGGATACATTTTAAATAAAATAAAAACAATCAATAATTTGTATTCACGTTAGAAGGAAAAGTGCAGGGTTTTGTATATCCTAAATGGAAAAGAATTGAGTTTAAATTAATAACTAGAAATGCATGGTCTGGGTTGGTGGTCCTCTGCATTTCTTGAATTACCTGAGGAATACTGAAGAGCTCAAAGTATTTCTTATTACCTCTGTAAAGAAGCAAAGATTAATGACAAGGGCACATGGCAGACTATTCTTCAAGTTACAAATTGCAAATAATAAACAGCTGTACAAATGAAAAAATGTCACCCAGTCCCCTTTCTGGTTTAGTTTATAGTCTATCCCAATCAAATATGTGTGTGCACAAGATGGAATTAATGGAAAGCCTACATTCCTATTGGTTAGATTTTCTTTGCCCAAGAACCCCAAGCAGATACAGTAATACACACAATCCAATACACATATGGAATAAAACACAATATTAGTGACTAAAGGTAAAAAAAAGTTAATCCCTGTGTGTGTAACAATGCCTATAAAATAAAAAAGCCAAAATGTTTGAACATCAATTACACTTCCGTTTATATCTGTATTTTGTTTCATTCTGGTATGTTGTGTTTTGAAAGATTAAAGGGAATTAAAGGGTATAAAATAAATCGGTTAATCATAAGTAGGACAAGTTGACCATACTATTCAAATGGGAAACTAAATATGCAGACTTCCTAAACAACATAAGCAAATTCAGTAAAATAAAAATAAACTATAATAAAATAATGAAAACACTTACTTGATTTTCGAGAGCTTTTGGAGAACGACGCTTAGTTTTTCCAGAATTTGCACATCAACTTTGTTGTCACGGAGCAAAGCAGCACAAACCTTAAAAAAAGACTCATTGCTGCAACTATCCACGAATGGTGTGAAAAACCCTAAGACATGACATGAGCAAAATTATTATATTACTACAGTATATTACTATATTATATTACTATAATACATAAGGCTATGGACTTTCAATGGGGAGATGCAGTGGCTACGTAGCTAAGAGGTTTTTATAAGAATATATCTCACTTCACCTCCCCATTCACTTTACAAATTACATGCAGCTGATAGTAATCCTTTCCTATGAGTCATAGGGCCATATTTATAAAGCTGTGGTATTGCTTTTTAATGGTACCATGACTTTAACGATCAGTATCGGAGATTAATGATCCTAAATTTACGATACAGATTGTATATTTGCAATACCGATCTTAAATCTACGATAGCAAAATCGTAGATTTAAGATCCCCATAGAATACCATTGCGGCAGTTTACTACTGAACGGTATTCTAAATTAACTAACCCGCAGTATCTCTAAAAAGCGATACCGCGGGTTTATAAATATGGCCCATAGATACAGCATCCGGGTCTTTTCCGGTCTGCAGCATGAATAATATCAGCTCAGAAATCCTAAATTTTACTCTCCTTCAAAAGGAAAAAGATTAACCCCGCGGCTGTTTGGATGTTAAAAGATAGGTCTGTTCCCTATGTTAATTACCATTTACATCTCTGAATTTAATAGGAATTATTTGTGACACACTGCATGTAAAGTGAACTGGGAGGTGCACTTAAAACTTTTAAAATATATACCTTATGTATTAATACATCCCATTACATTTTAATATAAGGTTTATAAAGTCAACTTGGAGTTCCCTGCTCTGTATAAAAGCAGTCAGTCTGCTGCCTCTGGCTTTTATATGGCCAGGGAACTCCTCAGTGACTTTTTATACTTATATTACACTGTAAGGGGTGTATTATATATTATATATTACTACATTGTTTTATTATATCACTACAGTATATAACTATATTATATCTCAAGGACAAAGAAAAAGGACATTGAAACAATTAAACAAGGTTTGTGCGTCACTGTGCTAGGTGTTATGTATTAGAAGGGACAGTTTTGTCGGTACGATGCAATGTGCATCCTGCAACATGTATAGGAACCTGGAGCAGACGTTTCAGGGGACCTATGTCTGTGTCAGGTGTGAGTTGGTTGCCCGTTTGGAAGCTGAGGTGGAGAGTCTAAGGGAGCAGCTTGCAACATTACAGGGATTGGCAAATCTGGGGGGACAGCAGGCAGTGGCTGGGGCCAGTATAGAGGTGGGTGGAAGTGGGACAGGGAAGGTTGAAGGGGGAGGTAGTTTTGTTAGGGTTACTAGGGACGGAAGTGAGGGACAGAAGGGTAGGGTTGCTTCTTCCCAGATTGCCCATCCCAACAAATTTGCCGCCATAGGTGATGTAGTGGAGGAGGACAGCTCGGAATTAGCATGTATGGAGGGGGCTAGTCCCTTAAGCACCCAGGATTTAGGGACCGAGGGGGGGAACCACTCTGGATTTTGGACCAAAGGGGGGACACTGGATTTGGGACCAAGGGGGGGCACTCTGGATTTGGGAGCAGGGGGGGGGCACTCTGGATTTGGGGGTGGGAGGGTGGACACACTCTGGATTTGGGGCAGAGGGGGGACGGACACTCTGTATTTGGGACCGAGGGGGGACCACTCTGGATTTGAGCCCGAGGAGGGACTCTGGATTTAGGACATCAAGGAGGGGGCCATGGCCTTGGGACACTAAGGTAGCACTCTGGGCTTCTAGCGCCCGTTATTGTAACAGGCTTAATGTCTAGTAATGGTATAAAAAATTCAAGTGCACTTTGGTTAACCGAGGATATGGTACAGAAAGAACTAAATAAGGTTAATATTAATAAATCTTCTGGACCGGATAAAACACATCCTCGGGTTCAGTTTTATCTAGGCCATTGTTTCTTATTATTGCAGATTCCCTCATGTCCAGAGGTGTGCCTCTGGATTGGAAAAAGGCTGATGTTATTCCAATATTCAAAAAGGGTAGTCGTTCACAGCCGGGTAATTACAGGCCTGTAAGTTTAACTTCAGTGGTGGGGAAGATACTGGGAAGTTTAATAAGGGAACATGTTCTAGAGTATGTTTCAAGGACTGACATTATAAGTAGTAACCAGCATGGATTTAGGAGGAATAGATCTGGTCAAACTAACTTGCTTGGCTTTTATGAGGAAGTAAGTAGAAATTTAGACTCTGGCATAGCAGTAGATGTAGTTTACTTGGATCCTAAGGCTTCCCCATAGGCGACTAATGTATAAGCTAAGGTCTGTTGGTCTGGGGAGGCACATTTGTACATGGATAGAAAACTGGTTTAGGAATAGGATGCAGAGAGTAGTTGTTAATGGGGCTTCATCATTATGGACTAAAGTGCTAAGTGGGGTGCCACAGGGTTCTGTGTTGGGGCAGATTCTATTTAATCTATTTATTAATGATTTGGAAGTGGGTATTGTCAGCAAGGTTTCTGTGTTTGCTGACGACACAAAACTTTGTCGACCATTAAAAAATTCAGAGGATGTACAATCGTTGCAGGGGGATCTAGATAGATTGTCACATTGGGCTGCTAAGTGGCAGATAGATTCAATGTTGATAAATGTAAGGTGATGCATGGACTTAAAAATCCTTGTGCTGCTTATACTATAAATGGCTCTGTGTTAAGTGAATCCCTGATGGAAAGGGATCTTGGCGTTTTGGTGAATAACAAACTAAAAGGAAGCAAGCAGTGCCAGGCAGCAACAGCCAGAGCCAGCATGGTATTGTCTTGTATAAAGAGAGGTATGGATTCAAAGAAGGAAAATGTTATTCTCCCTCTTTACAAAGCATTGGTAAGGCCTCATTTGGAATAAGCAGTGCAATTTTGGAATTCTGTGTACAAAAAGGACATCTTTGAAATGGAAAGGGTTCAGAGAAGGGCAACTAAATTAATAAGGGGATTGGGGGAGCTTGAATATGAAGAGAGACTGGAAAAGTTACAATTATGTACGCTGGAGAAAAGGCACTTGCGTGGGGATATGATTGCTGTGTATAAATATATTAACGGGTCATACAATAAACTATCTGGGGCATTGTTCACCAATAGAGCATGTCAGAGGACACGTGGACATCCCCTAAGACTTGAAGAAAAAAGGTTTAGGCTTCAAGTTTGGAAAGAGTTTTTCACTGTGAGAACGGTAAAGCTATGGAACGGTCTTCCAGTGGACGTTGTTACGGCAGGTTCATTGGTCAGTTTAAAAAAAAGCTGGAGGAGTTTCTGCAAACAAGGAATGTTGCAAGTTACTGGTATTGATACATAAAGTAGAGTTGATCAAGGGAACTTTCCGATTGCCACTTGGAGTCAGGAAGGAATTTTTTCCCCTTCATAAATTTGGTGGTTTTTTTTGCCTTCCTCTGGATCAAGAGTTAGGCAGGAAATTAGGATATTGCTAGATGGGTTGGACTGGATGGACGCATGTCTTTATTCAACCTCAAATACTATACTATTATATTCCATTACTATATTAAATTACTACAGTATATTACTATATTATATTACACTAGCAGTTGTACCCCGGCGTTGCCCGTGTACACATTAATATAGTATTTGTTATGTGCAGGTGTGTGTTCGGCTTAGAAGGAAGAGACGGAGGGGGGGGGATGCACAGATTGTAACGTATGTCATGTATTTAATGGTTATTGAGGAGGTGACATTGCTTGAGGGACGTATAGCACATATGTCTATAGCAAAACTTTATATACAACTTTATATACAACGTTATCAGTTATTATATACAAATGTTGTGGTGCA
Source organism: Hymenochirus boettgeri (assembly GCA_019447015.1). Lineage (NCBI taxonomy): Eukaryota > Metazoa > Chordata > Amphibia > Anura > Pipidae > Hymenochirus > Hymenochirus boettgeri. The sequence goes on along the minus strand of CM033470.1, from coordinate 212,827,244 downwards.
CCTACTCGTGAACATATAATTGGCCTTGGGAAAAACATTTTGATTGCAACTGAATACCGCAGCACTGACTATTGGGCGTCATGATGTTTTCGTCTCTGGAGCATGCAATGTGTGGGCTCTTTGTCTGTGTTGTCAATGCCTGGCCTGTCTTCATTCTGTTGCGCTGTCGTTGAGTTTTGTATGTTTTTATTAAGCGTGCTCTATTTTTTGCACATTAGTTAGCAGTATGTCACTGGTTGCACTTTAACACTTTATCCTTGCTCAAGGACCACTTTATATTGACTATTAGATCCCAATCAATAAAGTTACTTTCTGGTCCAAATTGAAAGTGCCATGATGTCTTTGTTCTTTTAGCTGTAACTGTCTGTGAAGTGTGTGACATATGGGCAGTGTGTATCCAGTGCTTAAGCCCAGGTAATTCCAAAGTAGTCCATAACCCCAAACGTTCTGGTTTGAATAGGTGGATGGGGGCATGTCTTTGATGTTGCGGTGGCTGGGGCACGGCATTCTAGTGTAGACAGTCTGGGGGCATGTCTATGATGTTGTGATGTCCAGGAGGCGTGGATATGACATTTGGTGTAGTGGTTGCGATGTCTGGGGGCATGGTAAGGGAGCTCCTCTGTGACTTTATATCCTTATATTAAACTATAAGGGCGCATTATCCCTTATATATTACTGCAGTGTATTACTATACTATATTATGTTACTATATTCTATTACTGTATTACTACAGTATATTACTATATTATGTTACTATATTAATACAGTATATTACTAGATTACTACAGTATATTATATTACTATATTATGTTACTATATTACATTACTATATTCCTACAGTACATTACTACAGTATATAACTACAATATGTTGCTATATTATATTACTATATTACTACAGTATATTACTATATAATATTATTGCAGTATATTACTATATTCTATTAGTATAGTATATTACTACATTATGTTACTATATTACGAAATTATATTACTATATTTCTACAGTATATTACTATATTACATTAATACAGTACATTACTATATTTTATTACAGTATATTACTTTATTATGTGATTATATTACATTACTCAGCAGACACCTTCAAAAACAAGGCTCTGCTAAAGCACTGATAGGTTGGCACATACAAGATTATAATTTATTTCTCAGCATTTTACTATAATTTTACTGTAATTTTTCCATGTGCAGTATATATTTTAACCATGGAAAATCTAATAATGAACAAGACTGTAACATTAATTATGGTCTATTTTAGGATCATTTAACAAAACTTTTTTTTTTTTATGCCTTTTTGGTTTAAACCATTAATTAAATAATGACCACACAAGAATAGAATGTCACACTTACTGGTCTCCATAGACAGCTGAAGCATGATATCAAGTACACCGGAAAGAAGACCTCTGTTAGACTGGCGTAATAGTTTTAGAACAATCTCCACTGCATCGTACTTCAAAAAGAGGTCCCTGCCTTCATCTGATTTTAAGTCCATGCAAAGTGTATCCAAAGCTTGGGCAAGATAATCAACTAGTAGGGGAAAAAAGACATGCTGTCATTTTTTGCCAGTTACCTAAATAGGTAAACAGGCTTGGTATAGCAATTTCATAAGATAATGTGAGATTCAACTGCTACCACTAGCAATTGTACAAACAACTAGCCTAACCCTATATTTAAGCATTTGTTATAAAACAGTGATTATTTAGTAATAAATTAAAAATGAACTCAATTGGGTTACACCTTGTAGGATTAAAATGTAAAGGGGTTAAAGATATCAAGGGAAAGTATAGAATTTTGTTCATTATCAAAGGCTGGTCATACACAGTTTATTTGCCAGATGCGACCATTTTGATTTCATCTGCCAAAAATCAATTACCTTCAGAATGATGTCTGGAAATAGTCACCACATATTTTGTAATCTTGACCCTGTATGGCAAGCTTACAACCCCCCTTGAGTCTTTTAGTAGGACTAAAAAAAACAACAATGCCTCAAGGATGAGTGTAGATACACTATTTTATAGCTGCAGGACTGATTCCTACATTCACATTATTTTATATAAAACTAAATACTAAGTGTACAGTAAACTGGAAACTAGACATACATAAGGCAATGCAATAAGTGCAGCTAATGTCCAAGATCCTTGATAATCTTTTTGTGCGGGTTTAACACAGCAACAGCTGTGACATATTCATAAAATGCAGCACAAGCAATTCAAAACATTATAAGACAAGAATAGCTTGTATTCTGTGTGTATTTTAAGTTCTCTTTTCTCTACTCTATTGCTAAAACGAGTGAAGTAAAAATAATTTTTACTGTATTGCTGTCTCGTTGAAACCGGGAAGGTTATTTTCATCAAAATATATGTTTGCGCAGGAAATGCTGAGCAGGCATCTAAAAAGTTTCTAGCAATGTCATCACATTGCCTTTGTGCCTCTTCTTCACTGTAATCAACACACGACTGTTTGTCCCGAAATCAGCATTACAGCCATTAACCTGCTTATATCTCACATCTCACATCTCTCTCCCTCTACATTGCAAAATGGAGTCCAAAATATAATGACAATTTACTAAATACAAGTGAAAATATAATCCGAGGTATAGATAGACACAGAGACACAAAATGGTGCACCCCTACCACTATGCCAGGATTAGGGACAAACTGCTAATCACTTTATAGTTTTATAGTTCTAGCATTAGGGCAAATTAATGAGCTACTTCTATGCACGTATGTTTTCCTAAAGATATTGCCGTAATGGGCTTAAGTCTCAAGATGCATGACTGCATATAATTATATATTGCTTACAAGGGTCTATGTAGGATAGTTTAACATAGAATTTTTTTTAAAAAATCAATTGAAAAATTCACTACTGGAATTTAAAGCACATGGGCAAGGGACATACCTTGTGTTACTGTTTTAAGAACAACCAAAGTTGATAGGAATCTAAGAGGTAAACTGCTGCTTTTATAGAATAACGCAGTCTTTGTCTTATTGTTTGTAATCCTTTCCAGTGGGGTCTCCCGAGTGGGTCTGTAAGTTACTCCTTTATAAGTTTCTTCACCGAGTCTTCTTAGGGTTGAACTCATAGTTATCTTTGGTACCAACAAAGATTGGGAAAAAAATAAACACCCGTAAAGAAAAGAGTTAAACAAACAGGTCCCTTTACACACACAATAAACAGGAATATACAGTTTTCAGACTGACTGCCTTCAACCTGTGAGGTGAGCCTATCATTGCACTAATTTCATTTGGGATTTACCCATGTGCGCCAGCACAATAATGAATCGCGTTTGCAAGATTTACCCAGAGCGGTAGTGGCTCTAGTTAAATCTCCCTGCAAGAACATTTTTTAGAATCTCCCTGTAGGTGCCCTATAGGTTTGAAGTTTTGTTCTGGACATATAGATGATGTCACTTTGGATCACAGCAATTTTTGTGTAAGGATGATTGTATCTCTATAAAAGCAAAAATTATATGATGATAGTATCACTTTATTTACAGTTCAACAGAATGTACTCTTAAGTTTTTAAGTCTAAATGAAGAAAAAAAAGGAAAGAATCATTATAAACAACTGACCTCTGTTCCCATTTCAATTTGCTTTAAAATCCAATATACAAATTTTATAAGTGAAAAATGTAGTTTAGGGCTTTGCAATGGTGTCCATTGGAACTGTTCTACTACAACAGGAAGAATCTGAAAGATAAAGACAACATTTAGCTTTCAGAAAATCAACCAGACATAAAAATACATATACAATACACAAGGAAACAAAATAATACTCACAACCACTATAGATGTGATAAGATAGGACACTTACTTCCTATAATGGCAGGGACATAGGGACACCTAGTTTGCAATCCAGGTGCTAATTTGTTAATTAGTGAATAGGCGTCTACTTTCCTTTAACAAGGAAGTGACATTGTGAATCACCTATGATGAAGTGTGGACACACACGAAACGTGTCAGGCATGGCCACTTCGTAAGTTTGTATATATATGTAAGATTTAACTAGAAAGGGAAAATTTAAGTATAAACTTTGAATTTGGCTTGAAAGACTGCATTTTGGAAGGGAATTTGTGTGTTTGTGCTGCAGATTTTAAAACTTAATAATGCCAATGAACAGGACATTGTTGTTTTTTACTTACCCTTTAAATATGTCACATGCATTAAAGGTAGGTCAGTTGGTGCGTGCATACTCATATCAGGTTGGGGGATAAAATACTAACGTTTTTGATGATTGGTCAAAATGTGTTTTTTTGACTATAGTTACCCTTTAAATATGGCTACCATGGAAATGGGAAGTGGGCTAGTAGGTGTGTGCAACTGGATCAGGATGGAAATTAAAAAAACAAACTTTTGATTATTGATCAAAATTAGTTTTTTTTACTTTAGTTACCCTTTACGTATGGCTGCCATAGTAATGGATAAGTAGATCAGTAGGTGTGTGTACCTGTGTCGGGTTGGGGGCTAAACAAAAACTTTTTTTGACTTTAGTTACCCTTTAAGTATGGCTGCAACAGTAATGGAGGGGTAGGTCAGTAGGAGTGGTTACTTGTATCACGTTGGGGATTAGAAAAAAACTTTGATTATTGATCAAAATTTGCTTTTTTGACTTTAGTTATACTTTAAGTATGGCTGCCACAGTAATGGATAAGTAGATAAGTAGCTGTGTGTACCTGGGTCTGGTTAAAGGGGTATGTCTTTGTGTTTACAATCATAAAACTATATTTTATTGAGGAAAAATCTAAATTAGTTTTTTTGACTTTAGTTACCCTTTAAGTATGGCTGCTACTGTAATGGATAAGTAGATCAGTAGGTGTGTGTACTTGGGTCTGGTTGAGAGGGTATGTCTCTTTTTGTGTTTACAACCAATTGAGGAAAAATCTAAATTAGTTTTACTTTTTTTACCATTTAAGTATGGCTGCCAAAGAACTAAAGGGTAGGTCAGTAGGTGTGTGTACCCGTGTGATGTGGGGGGTATATGTTTTTGCATGTATGACCATATAAACTAACTTTTATTGATGATTGATCAAAATTAGTTTTTTGACTATAGTTACCCTTTAAGTATGGCTTTCATGGGAATGGAAAGGTAGGTCAGTAGGTGGGTGAACCTGTGTCTATGTGGGGGGTTGGGGGTATCACCGTTTGTATTTATGAAACAAACTGTTTTGAAATATCCACATTTGAGGATTATTACCATTATACTGTAGTCTATGGGGAAAAATGTCCCATAATTTGCAGATAACGCCATAACACTTGCGCGGATTCCTTAGCTAGAATATAGCACACTTCTCCTATATGCCCCGCACGTCTGTACCGAATTTCATGTCTCTAGCTCAAAAATTGTGGGAGGAGATACAGTCCAAAAAAGCGGAAGGATAAAACGGAAGAAGAAGAAGAAATGGAAAGAACAGGAATTTGGCCTTTTCAAGCCAAATTAAAAAAGACATACACCCTCAACCAAACCCAGGTACACACACCTACTGATCTACTTTTCCATTACTGTGGCAGCCATACTTAAAAGGTAACTAAAGATAAAAAAATAATTTAGATTTATCCTCAATAAAAGATCGTTTTATGGTTGTAAACACAAAAAGGACATACCCCCTCAAACAGACCCAGCTACAGACACATACTGATCTACTTATCCATTACTGTGTCAGCCATACTTAAAGGGTAACTAAAGTCAAAAAAGCTAATTTTGATCAATAATCAAGAGTTTGTTTTTTTAACCCCCAACGTAATACAGGTAAACACACCAACCCCTTCATTACTGTTGCAGCCATACCTAAAGAGTAACTAAAGTTAAAAAAAAAACTATTTTGACCAATCATCAAAAAAGTTTTGACTTATCCATTACTGTGGCAGCCAAACCTAAAGGGTAGCTAAAGTCTAAAATAATTTTGATCAATAATCAAAAGTTTGTTTTTTTAACTTCCAACCTGATCCAGGGTACACACAATTACTGACCCACAATTCCATTTCCATGGCAGCCATAGTATTTTATCCCCCAACCTGATATGAGTACACACACACCAACAGATTAATGCATGTGACAATTAAATGGTAAGTAAAAAACAACAATGTCCTCATTATTGAGTTTTAAAATCTGCAGTACAAACACACAAATTCCCTTCCAAAATGTGGTCTTTCAAGCCAAATTCAAAGTTTGTGCTTAAACTTTCCCTTTCTAGTTTAATGTGAAAGCTTTTTCCCCAGAACATTAATGCATTGTAAGACACTATTCCAGTAAGTTGCATTTACATACTTTTAAGAATTGGATTTTGAACTAAGGTTTCTATATTGTTGCCAGTACATGTCTGTCCATGTAGTCTTCAAACAGCCTTGAGAGCATGTGCACCTACTGGCCACACCCCGTGACCCCAGTATTCACTGTCTGTACACAAAAAGTATTTTCTACACAAATGGTGCAAAGAACAGCCTACCAGTAACAATACTAAATTGTTAGCTGAGTTTACTGGCTTTTTTTTGTTTCTATAAACGTAAAGTAACATTTCTAAATGCACTGACTTTATATAGCGCTCTTATGGGATGGTGAACTAAATGTTCTGCTTTTAAAAAGAGATGAATAAGGCTGCAGGTTCCCCAGACTTTTATTTTTTACTAAAATTTTAGTAAAAAATGACCACCACCACCCCCAACTGAATGACCACCCCCCCAACTGAAATTTGCCCCAATGTTGAGCACACTGTTTCCTTTGGGGTTTGACCAGACACAAACTAGCTTGGCATATTCTTCAACGCCCGCAAGAGCTGGGCGGAATTGCATCGCCAGATTTTACAAAATACTACCTAGTGGCCCAAATCTCACATCATCTCTCATGTACCATTGGAATCAATTTGAATCTAAAAGGGTCATGGCCTTGATGTCCCCACCGTACACAGAATTTATCCAAACCCAGTCTCTCTTCTCAAGAGGCCTGAAATCTAACAAAACGACGGGGAAGATATACCCCCTCCTAGAATAAGCCTGCAGATTGTAGGACATAACGCTAAATAAAACAGAAATCCCTGCAATCAAACCTTTGGAAAAATGTGACTTTAACGGAGTTCCTCACAATACCCCAGGTGACACTCTGGTATAATCTGAATATATACACTTTTTCACACATTACAGAATCAGATACAATCAAAACATTTAAAAACCTACAAACAGAATTCCATCTACAAAACAAAATGCTATCTACAAATTTGCCATGTATTTGCTTCACAATGCCCCCCAAGAACTGCAAAACTATTAAATAACCCCATCGCGCTAACTATATTATCTCACCAACCAGCAAAATTGATATACAGACTATATTCCCATATATAACCCCAATAGCATATGAACCGTCTCTGGTCAAAAACACAAATGGGAAGAAGACCTAGGACAATTTGAAGAAAGGGAGAGGAAGGAAGCTTTAACCGCCCATAGATCAGTTTCCCCAAAATCTTCTGACCAATAGATCCAACTGTTCATACTGCACAGAGCATACCTAACTCCCATCCGGATTTTCATATTCAGATCAGAAAGGAGCCCCCTATGCCTAAAATGTCACACACACTTGGGCACATTCTATCAAATGATTTTGGCATGTCCACGAATACAAGGCTACTGGTAAATCCTGACCTGCCTACATGAGGTGAGAGTAAACGCAGGATTACCCCACATAAAATAAATCTATCAACAGAGGGGGTGTCCAACAAAGTATGAAAAAATATGGGGCAGATGGAAGTCCTCCCCTCACACATGCAATAGCTAAGAGACAAGGTGTGCGGGGGGTGTTGCTATGCTAATTCATAATTTTGGAATCACATGTTATCAACATACCGGTACTCAATGTATATTGCAACTTCACAAGGAAAAGGAGATCCTAAATAACAATGAAGGACAGCCTCAAGACTAACACAGGAGTCAACAGTTGTGTGGGTCTAGGGGCTGGGTTAAGACTGGTTGAGCTTCAAGGGGACAATGGTGAGGTGGGGGTGGTAGATACAGGACTCGGGCTTGCCGGACAGAACTGTAATCTGGTGAGAAACATCCCACTGAATAATTGAGTTAGCAAAAAATGTTACATCTCACCTTCATACAATACAATATCCTAGACCACTAAGTTGACCATAAATGGTAAATATAAAACTGTCATGATTGATGATTAACAAATTACAATACATTATTGTGTACCAATGTTTACTATGGAAAATAAACAATTCCTCCTTCGGGAGGGGATAGACTTCCAGCACGGGATTGCACAGAGACAGAAGTGATGCAGGATCGTGCAACTTTACATGTGTGATTACAGTTTTTAAGTAGTGTGATTGTAGCTTATTAGGCAATATGCTCCTTTCTCCCAAAGCATTATACTTTTGTTTAAAAAAAAAAAAAAAAGATGTGGGGATGGTTTCAATTCATAAGTTTACCTTTGCACACTTTTCCTGAACAGACTGCGTGGTCAGTTGATTTATGCATACTGACTTCTCTCTGCTTCCGTTTTCTTCTGATTTAGGTCTGCTAATCTCCAGATCTGAGATCCAGTCCATTAGCAGAGTTAAAAGCTCGTATACTTGAACATTATGAGGGATCTGCAGAGTGGAAAAATTTTTATTGTCTGCATCTGTGTTCTCCATACATCAAAACATAAAATTAGATTCAATTACCTATAAAATATAATACACACATGTAGGAACGTTTGAAGTAATAATATATTCCAATATAGTTGCAGCAGCAATCTGGTTTTGCTTTTGTACTACAAAGTTTGGTATGCAAAACATAACGTTAAAAAACATTCATCTGACAAAATATGGGAGCCTCAGCATAAAACAATTTAAAATTAAATCATTACACATGTACAATTACGGAAAGATCTTGAAAGTAAACTTTAAAAACAAGCTAAATGCATAGAGTTTACGAAAAAACATTTGCATGGATTTACTGTAAATGAATGTGTTGTCACTGCAGGAGTATAGGAGGATTTAAGTAGGTTCAGCCAGCCAGAATGTAATGTATATGAAACTTTCCTTGTACTAAATGTACTGATAATAATATATACGGTAGTGAATAATGCACCCATTATTATAAATACATGAAAAGTCACCAAGTAGTTCCATATTTATATAAACTTATGATGCTGCAGGATAAATGTTTCAAAAATCTGCTCAGCTTTACAGCACCTCTGAATGGGTGGTTACAGCAGTATTGCAGAACAGGCTTTTAAATAGGTTCAGAGAGTTTGAGTACAAAAGTTAATGATGATATGTGCAAAAGTTGCATTGTACTAAATAATTGCATTGTACAGTGATAATTCACCATATCAAAGGATAATTATTATTATACTTGTTGTGGAATTCTAATGTGACTTCTAATATTCTTACAGTTTAATGTAAGGGTGCATTACTTCCTATCACACTCAAATTTCATGCTATGTGACACTGATTTCATAGCTTAAAGGGGAAGTTCAGTGGAAATACATATGCTTTTCAGGAAAAATAGCAGTATGTTTTCATCCCAATGACCTTAATCTGCCCATTCAGCATTTTGTCTGTGTATAAATAAATGCAACTGAAATACTGACTTCCTGATTGCAGGACCCCCAATTGAGACCATTATGGTCTTGCCCTTGACCCAGCACCTGGGTTGATTTAGTTGCTCAGAAGAGATCTGAGCATCTTTGACCCATCCAACAGCCAATGACAAGAAATTACTGTTAGGAACATCCCAAGGATGTGGTGCATTCTGGAAAGAAGATGGACTGTTAGAACCTGAAATGTCAGCTCACTAATGTCAACAGCAGGGAACCGCAAAGGGTATGAAATCAACTGATTTTTCAAAATGGGAGAGAATATGTAGAATAACTAAGAAGGCATTACACAAACTAGCAATTTAACTAATAATGATAATTTCCACTGAGCTGTCCCTTTAACACCATTTTTATGCATACAATTTACAGAATATTCTACTAACCACCGTGTTACTCCAAAAAGACACCTACATAAATGGTCCCCCACACAGAAACGCATTTTTACTAACTTTATCAACACTAGCTGCTCAATATTATGTGGTAGCAATGGTTATAGGGAAGTGACAGAGAAAAAAAAAAGGCAGTACAGGAAGTTAGTAATTTGGAACAATCTATTTCTTTATATGCAACCCCCCCCCCCCCAAACATAATCACTACAAGTCAAAGCAAAATTTCCCTTATTGAAACGGTACAGTTTTTCCCTGACTGACCAGAAACGGCTATTTAAAAGGATATACTACTTGTCTCTGTAGCTCAATGGACAGCTCTCCCCCTAGGTAAAAAAAAAGAATGTTCATGCCTGAACTCTGTATGTTAGGAAACAACTGCAGAGCTTGCATAGTGAAAAAAATCTTAAAAATGGATATTTTTGCAGAAAGCAGCTTAAAAGCAAAGTGTACTTAGTTAAAGAGTTACCTTGAAGTGGCTTTTAGCTTTTATGCATACAATAGTAACTAAAACCCCTATGTTTTCACTGTTTGCACTAGCACAGATATTATATATGAATGTATACATGTAATCGTAAAGCACAACGGAAGATGTCGGCGCTATATTAATCCACAATAATAATAATATGGAGCCCAGGAATGCGCATAGCTCATCTTTTTTCTTGTTTGTTAGAAAAATAATTGTAGGCAGCACCTTCTTTAAAACAAAACAACTGGCAGTAAAGATTCTTGATTCTAGGTTACCTTAGATTTTAATGAAGCAGATGCCCTCTCTGTTTTTTGAGGTTTGGGGTGACGTACTGGTTGAGAAGTTTCTTTGCATTTCTGCACTGTGACAAATGCGTGCTTTTTCTATAACAGAGAAGGAGAAGTTTGCAAAGATACTAATTCCAAATATACCAGGTAATGAATGTAAAATGAGACTTACTTACTTGTAAATTTTCTAGACGAGATTGCACTTTTCGTGCTTGGGCTTCAAGTTGTTTATTCTGTTCACTAACTTCATTTATCTGAAGGAAATTGATGTGTTAAGAAATCAATATTTATTGAATACAAAACAAAAAACTGGTTACTGATCAGTTATCTGCCCCAACCCCAAATGGTATTTTTACCAGATTATTACATGCATTTGAAATCAGATATTGAAAGGATAATTAATGCTTCCATTCTGGAGTAAAGGGGCCCATACACTTATAAATCCCTGTTGTATGATCGATCAGAAAAAAAATTCCCGCTGGGCCGATAATAATAATTACGATATGATGATCGTCCATACACAAACCGACAGAATATCATATGACCGGGATTGGTGCATGTATGGGCCCTATGATCTGTCTCCTCCCTCCATGCAGTCAACAAAGGTTATGACTGCTGACATCACAGCCAATGATTGACTGCAGTTTCCCCTGCTGCCCCCTCTGCACATGCTCACGCTAATAAAAAGCTCCCTAAGAAGAGGTAGGAGGCAGATACCTTTGTCAGAACATAAAATAACTTATCATTAAATATCTAGTTAGAATTTTATGTAATAAAGAAAAATAGCAGTTGGAGTTGTAGGCACCATGTCACCATTTTTTTTGTTTTAAGGGTGGACATGCCCTTTAAGAGAGTATGTAAAGTTTTCTTCTTCTTTTGTTTCATTTCCAGACTTTTAACAATAATTGATATTGAGCCTGGTTAAATATAAATGGATGACAGGTATTAAGATGCAATTTGAGAATTGATGTTAAGATTTCTGCTGTATGGAAATAACCTGTGGTATAATTTTAATATAAATAGTATACAAAAACATGGTTTCAGTCAGACTTGAATGTATTTCCCCTAATATCTGCCTGTGCATATTTCTAAAGCAACCAATGTAGTGGTCCATATTTTCTGGGATTTGATGATAAGACCAGAAACTGTAGTTTAAAACAACAGATCACATTCCTTTGAAGTGGTCTCCTCTGCAATGGTACAAAGTAATTTCCTCTATTGTCCCCTTAGTACAGGCAGATAAGTAGAATCCCATTGGAGAGTTCTTGTCTCTCTCTATCTGGCACACTTAGCATACATGAATCAATGGTTATGAGGGGCAATCTGATGGAAGTACGTCACTGAAAGGTTTGCTGTAGTAAATGGTTTTTACACCTTTGTTCAGGATTCGCTAAAGTAGGCAAGTGATACAACATTTTAATCAGAAGCTTGTGATCCATCAGTCAGGAAGCACTTACAGACTGTGTAAAGACAGGCATTTGAAGACTGTACATAGGTAAGCTAAAGACAATTTTTAATGTTGAAATAGTAACTATATCATATTCTTTAGATAATATGGTACTACGGACTTGGGGTCAAAATCTGTAGTTAGCTGTTCCTGGTCTGCACCAGCATAGCTGCTTACTACCAGAGCATGAGACATGATCTAAAACAAACTTAAAAGCGTAATACGTGTCAAGCTACTTAAGTTATAACAGTCAGCTACTATAAAGATCATAAAGAAACATGAATAATGTAAATAAAATCTTGCCTGTTTTTTTAAGGAATCATTCATTTCTTTAAGTGTGTCAAAGGAGGATTTCAGTCTTCTGTTTTCTTTAGTCTTCTCTTTAAGGGCTTCTGATAACTGTTTCATTTCTGCATTATGTTGCTGCAAATAAATTGATACATTTTTAAGAAGCTTGCTTTAAAAATGGAAAATGAAGAGATTAGCAGGAAAAAAGGACTCCAATAGGATCTACAGCAGAATACTTATCTTTATATTCGGAACAATTATAAGTCCAGCATTCCATATAGGAAAATCTTTCCTTTAGATAATGTACTCATAACCACATTAAATTATATAATTTCCTTTTCTTATCATTGCCTCTCTTTGCCTTGTCACATGCATAGGTCCTTCTTAAAAACAAATGCTGAGTCCTGAATGTAGGAAAAGAGGGCAAGTTTTTTACTGCCCTGTATGGTCGGTCCAGTAGATATCTAAATGATTGATGTTTCTAAATGGAATCTATAATTCCTATCAGCGGTAGGTGTAACACAATCTGCAAACTTCTCATTATCTTAAGTGTACGAGTAGTTTGTTTTTTAGCCAGTAGATTGCTACATTCTTACTTTTTCTGTGTACTATTTAAAGGATAACTATTGTGTGTATATTTTTTTCAAAATACAGTTAAAATGAAAAGTACTTGGGACAGGGTTATAGGCCTGGTAGTTCCAAGCTCCCCCAATATTGATTCTGTGAGAAGAACCATCCCATAGAAAACGGATTCAACCAGTCTTCTTCCTGGGTTTAGGACTTTAATAAAGGATTAGTCCAGGACTAACCAGGCAAATGAAAACTGAAAGTGCTGTACCTCCTTAATAAAATAATATTGTGAGAAAGGCATAATCAATCCTACCTCCCTGCCTCAGGTACTTTCCATTTTTAAAAAGTTACAGTATAGTTATCCATTAAGCTGGCATGTGTCAATAGTTGTTTGTTACTTCTGTAGCAGATGCACACACTGCATCAAAACTCAAAATATATCACTTAAAATATATAAATTAAATAGTTTTTCACTCTTTCTTAGATTCACTCTTGGATTTTTGAGTACGGACAATTCATGGGAATTCTTAATTCAGATGTAAACATTCATTATTTGTAGCATGCTTGTGAAGGTTCTCATTCATCCAGGTCATGGTATATCTGTTGTATTCAATTAGATCAAACTGGACTTGAAATGTAGTTCTTGAAGACGTTTCGCTAGTCATTTCGCTAGAATTGAGAAAGCCAGTCGGATGACTAGCGAAACGTCTTCAAGAACTACATTTCAAGTCCAGTTGATCTAATTGAATACAACAGATATTATTTGTAGCAGTACTCAAACAAAAGTCTTACTATGGAAATAGAGCCAATTTTAGGGATCGCAAAATATTTGCAGGAAATAATGTGCAAACTAAAATGTGCTCTGAAAATGAATAATAAATTATAACATGCTTCAGTCAATAGAAAATAGACAGGATATATATCCGTTTTGGTGCACAGAAGCAAGCATAAGGGGATCGACTGGCAGCCACCCCTATGATTGGCTAAGGAGCAATGTCTTAGCCAATCACAGGAGCGTTTGCTGGTCAAACCCCTTATTCTTGGTTTCATGCACAGAAAAAGCACAGAAGTAAAGCATAAGGCAGTGAGGGAACGAAGGCTGGTAAGTACATTTGGGGACAGCTTTCACTGATATAAACCTTGTGAGTTCTCTACAACATATTACATTTTTCTTTGGGGGTGGACAAACCCTTTTGTTTGATAACAAAATGTAAAAAAAAAATGTAAAATAAAGATACATTTGTCCAAACTAATTCCACCTTTATAACAAAATTTATACTTAAAGGGTAACTTATCTTGAATTCTTCCAAACTAGTAAAAATTATATAAAAAGCCTTCCATCGTACCTTCAAAAGAAAACCTAAATCACATCTCTAGATAAAATTTGTAAGAAAATATTGCTGGAAAGGTGCTTGAACACTTCCTGTTTTCAGCCATGTGACCAGCCTCTGCCTGCATTAATAGGCTTCCCTTCTCAACTGTCAATTTTTTTACCCCAGGTACTTCCCGATTTCCCCAGCATTAAGTCTTAACTGAGCATGCTTCTCCCCCGGGGTGGATGGGCGGGGTAGAGGTAAGGTGATGTCACAACTGAAAGCAGGAGGTTTGAACATTCACCCAATTGTAATTTCTCACAGGCTCCAGCAAGAGATGTGATTGTCGGCTCGTTTTAAAAGAAATACTGCAGGCTTTCATTTAACCCTAACTTGTTTTGAGACCACAGTTGCCCTTTAAAGTACCTTGGCATTTTTTGCCCACTTTTAATTGTAGAAGCCTAATCTCTTCTAAATAAATTTGTACGCCACGTTGAAGGGTGGACAAGAGATGTGACCAGCAACTAATACCAAAGATGTCCAAAGAGGGCAATAGCAGCAAATAAATTCAGTAAATTATGTATCTCAACCAGCTATTTTGGAACCTACACTCCTTTAGATGCATCATGGCTTCATTAATTCATGAACAAGAAAATGTTTATCTGACCAATAACGATCATATAATGCCACTATCGTACAATCAGTATTGATGTGTTTTGGGCATTTTTCCCCAATTTTAATTGTAGGAGCCTAATCTCTTCTTAATAAATTTGTACGCCACATTTATGGGTGGACAAGTGACGTGACCAGCAACTAATCCCAAAGATGCCCAAAGAGGGCAATAGCAGCAAATAAATAAACACATCAATACTAGAGATGTTCGAACTTCGAAAAATCCGGTCCGCGCGAGGATCCGCGGATTTTCGAAAAAATCCGAAAAATTTGAAAATCCGCGAGCGGACCCGTTAAAACGTATTAAAATGAAAGTTCAGCAAAATCCGCATTAAAAGTGGTCTAAATAGCCTTGGTAACGTACACTTAACCACTCAGGGACCTGGGTAATGGCCTTAGAAGCACATATAAATGCCAACAATACCTAAAAAAGTTACAGTCCGCTAGCGTGACTTTAAAAAAACGGTATTTTTCGAAAAATCGAGGATTCCCGTAAAAACGAGGATTTCCGTAAAAAACGAGGCTTTCCGTAACTATGATAGCTGCCATTGGCTAATTTGGATCATGTGGCTTGCTCCGTCTTGAAAAATTTACACGAATTACTCGTTTTTACGAGAATACTCGTAATTACGTTAATCCTCGCAATTACGTTAATCCTCGTAATTACGGGAATCCTCGTAATTACGAGGATCATCGGTTTTTCCGGATCCCGAAAGTATCGTAGATCCTCGTAATTACGGAGATACTCGTATTTTCGAAAATTTTCGTAAAAAAAAAAAATCCGCAGTTCGGAAGTCCGGAATAATCCGCCGTTCGCGGACGGGAGAAATCCGCGGCGGATCCGGGTTCGGGTCCGCGAACCGGCCATCTCTAATCAATACTGACTGTACGATAGTCGCATTCTATGATCGTATTGGTAAATGAGTTCGGGGTACTCCGTTTTATTGAAGAACGGGAGGTAAAGGAGCTTTTACTTACCTCACATACTTCAATAAAACACCTATAGCAATTTTTATAAATATCTGATAGCACAGTCAGTATTTTTTAGAGCAAGCCTAATTATAAAAAGTTAAGTAACTTAAAGGGCAAGTTTTTTCCTCAAATTAAAAATCGTATATAGGTAACTCGCCATCAAAACTGCAATAATTAGAAAGTTTGATGTAAGTTTAACATGAAATGCTGCCTAATGTTCTGTTACCTCTCCTTCTGCTTCCTGGTTCTTACAATTAGCAGCTGCCAGTCATGGATGTAACAGATGACATCACAGCCAATAACTGAATGCTATTCCCTCTAGCTGCCTCCTTTGAGCATGTAAATAAGCTTGAAGAGGAGGAGGATGCTTTTGAAAACAGATTAGCCTTACATCTGTCAACTTTCCAATTATTGTAGTTTGGATTTTGGGTGGTGATTTATCGATATATAATTTTTCATTGGAGGGGTGAACATGCCCTTAAAGGGTTTCAAGCCCTAACACTATGAAAGCACTAGACCTATTTCAAACTTCCGGCTTACTTTGCCAATAATAAATTACATAAACATGTACCTCTTTCATTATCCGTAATTTTGCGTGAAGAACCTCTTCAAATCCTTTAATCTTGCCCAGTGTATTCTGGTGCTTAAAGAGCATTTCTTCCTTTTGTCGTAAATATTTCTCCCTTTTTTTCAGCTGAAGGGAATACTCCTGTTGTGACAATCGTTCTTGCTATAAAACAAAAGTAGAACAATCGTTCTTGCTATAAAACAAAAGTAGAACAAAGTCAAATAACTGGACAAAGTAAAAGTAACAGTAACATATTTTGCTGCTGTACAATCAAAATCTGTTTTTGGGCTAGGTTACTCTATTAAAGGGCATGTCCACCCCCAAAACTAAAATTTAACCCCTTACTGGCCACATCAAGTAGTTTAAAACAAGCCTTACCTTACATTTCTGCTCAAAATAGTTCCCCTGCTGTGCCCCTCCAAAGTCCAGGAAACTGTGTAGGAGCAGTGTGTGACTCATGCTGTGCCTGAGTCTGCCTCAACCTCATCAAGGTTTGAGGCATGCTTAGTGCAGCCCTCCCCCCCCCCCCCTCTCGTTTTTCTCTCCCTCCCCCTAACATTAAAACCTTTGGGTATGCGGTAGGGCATGCTCCCCCAGCCCCAACCGCATAAATATAATTGTTAGAAAGTCCCCCAATCTTTACTTACCTTTCCCTCCGCTGTTCAGAACTCCCGGCAGCCGCGACCGTGAGGAGAGAGGGAAGGTAAGTAAGGATCGGGAGACTTTCTAACAATTATATTAATGCGGTTGGGGCTGGGGGAGCATGCCCTACCGCATATCAAAAGTTTTTATAAGGGGTGGACATGCCCTTTAATTCTAAACAATTCCAAATCATAACTAAGAACATAAAGTAGATTTATTCCAAACATACTAGAAATCCCTTGTGTCCAAATTTTGGTATTGTAGTCATTTAACTGAAAGTAGAAAGCATTAGTACACTTATGCTCTCAAAAAAAGGTATGTTGCATTCTCTGATTCAGCCATCTAAATATAAGAGTGGGTTTGTTTCAAAAGTCTATGAATGTCTTCTATAAAAAAAAAAGCCAAAGTATATTTTTAGCTATAATAGTCTTGACAAAATTTCCCCTTTTATTACTACAGAGAATAGAAAGATATGGCCACATCACATACCTTGGTCTTACCAGCTGTAAAAAATAAAAGTATTCAGTTTTTTTATTCTCTTATTGGTATACCTTACCCTTTATTCTTAGCCATGTGACAAAGGCAGGACTAGGTAATCTAGATTAATGATGTTCATAGAGGTTATCTGCAATAAGTGATAGTCAGTTAGGTAATCTGGGAATAGTGATGTCCATCGCTTAATTTGGAAATAGTGATGTCGTAAAGATATCTGAAATACTGATGTCATCAGGTATTTTCTGAATACTTTGTAATGTAGGTTAATATGCCAAATTTCTGTCAAATTACACCCCTACCCCCCCCTCACCAGTAATGGTGGAGGGGGTTGATACCTCTCGTTTTTGGACTCTACAACTCTGCACTATATTAACTATTAAAGGAGTATGTTTGGAGAGTTAGGTTTTTCTATAAATGTCCCTGGTTGGAGGGTATATGTCTATAATTGACTCTTAAAGGGGAATGTTGGGAGGGTATGGTGTATCTATACATGTACGTATTAAGGGGTATGTTGGAAGGGTAATGTGGTTCTTCTTAAGTGTAACTATTAAGGGGTTGTTGGAGTGTATATTTCTATATTGTAACTATTAAAGTGAATGTTTAGAATAGGTATAATGTTTCCTATAAGTGTAACTATGCAAAGGGAATGTTTGGAGGGTAATGTGTATCTATATTGTAACTATTAAGGGGGAATGTGTGAGGGTATATGTCTCTATAGATGTGTAAACTATCAAGGGAATGTTGGAGGGTATTTTTAGCTATAAGTTGAACTATTAAAGGGGGATGTTTGGAGGGTATGTGTTTTCTATAAATAAGTGTAACTATTAAAGGGAATGTTGGAAGGGTATGTGTATCTATAAGTTGTACTATTAAAGGGGGAATGGTTGGAGGTAATGTTTTTTTAATAGTGTACATTTAAGAGGGAATTTGGAGGGTATATGTGCTAGAGTGTACTATTAGGGGGAATGTTGGAGGGTATAATTTCTATAAGTGTAACTATGCAAGGGGGAATGATGGAGGTAGGATGTTTTTCTATAAGTGTAACTATTAGGGGGAATGTTTGGAGGAGGGGTAAGTTTTTCTATAAGTGTAACTGTTAAAGGTTGTAATTAGAGGATAGGTGTTTCTATAGTTAAACTATAAAGGGTAATGTTGGAGGGTATTGTTTCATAAGTTGTAACCTTTTAAAAAAGGGGTAACGTTGGAGGGTTTATTTTTCTATAGTGTAACTATTCAAGGGTAATGTTAGAGGATCTGTGTTTCTATAAGTGTAACCATTAAAGCGTAATTTGAGGGTATTGGTTTCTAGAAGTGTAACTTTAAAGGGGTAATGTTGGAGGGTAATGTTGGGGGTTATCTATAAGTGTAACTATTAAATGGGGATGTTGGAGGGTAAGTGTATCTTAAGTGTAACTATTAAGGGGAATGTGGGAGGGTATGTGTATCTATAATGTAACATTAAAGGGGAATGATGGAGGGTAATGTGTATCTATAAAGGTGGTACCTATTAAAGGGGGAATGTTGGAGGGTATGTTTTCTAGAAGTGTAACTATTACAGGGGTAATGTTGGAAGGGATGTGTATCTATGAAGTGTAACTATTAAAGGGGGAACTGTTGGCGGGTATTGTGTATCTATAGTTAACTATTAAAAAAGGGGAATGTTGGAGGGTAATGTGTTCTATACGTTGTACTATTAAAAGGGGGAATTGTGGGAGGGTTATGTGTATCGATAAAAGTTTAACTATTAAAGGGGGATGTTGGAGGTATGTGTATCATGTAAGTTGTACCTATTAAAGGGGGAATGTTGGAGGGTATGTGTATCTTGTAAGTGTAACTATTACAGGGGAATGTTGGCGGGTCGGTGAATCTAAAAGTGTAACATTAAGGGGAATTTTGGAGGGTATGTTTATCTAATAATGTAACTATTAAAGGGGGAATGTTGGAGGGAATGTGAATCTAAAATGTCCCTGTTAAATCAATATGTTGGAGGGTAATGTTTATGTGTCCCGATTAAAGGGGTATCTAATAATGTCCCCTGTTGGAGGTATGGGAATCTATAAGTTCCCCTATTAAAGTGGTCTTTTTTGAGGGTATGTCAAATCTATAAATGTTTTCCCTATTAAGCCTAATGTTGGAGGGTATGTGGTTTCTATAAGTTCCCTACACGGGGAATGTTTTGGAGGTATGTGTTTTCTATAAAGGTCCCTTTTAAAGGGTATGTTGGAGGTAGGTGAATCTATAAATGCCCTATTAAAGGGTTTTGGAGTATGTTAATCTATAATGTCCCTATTAAGGGGTATGTTGGAAGGTATGTGTTTCTGTGTCCCTTTAAAGGGTAGGTTTGAGGGTATGTGGATCTGTGTCCTATTAAAATGGGTATGTTGGAGGGTATGTTTTCTAGTGTCCCTATTAAGGGGTATGTTGGATGGTATGTGATCTGTGTCCCTATTAAGAGGTATTTGGAGGGTATGATGTATCTATGATGTCCCTATTAAAGGGTATGTGGGGGTATGTGTATCTGTGTCCGCTATTATAAAGGGGTGTTGGAGGGTATGTGTATTCTCGTGTCCCTATTACAGGGGTAGTTGGAGTATGTTTTATCTATGTGTCCCTATTCAGGGGTAATTTGGAGGTATGTGTAATCTATGTGTCCCTATTAAAGGGGTCTTTTGGAGGGTAAATGTGTATCTATGTTCCCTATTAAAGGGGTAATGTTGGAAGGGTATGTGTATTCTATGTGTCCCTATTTAAAGGGGTAATGTTGGAGGGTAAGGTGTATCTGTGTCCCTATTAAAGGGGTATATTGGAGGTTAATTGTTATCTATGTGTCCCTATTAAAGGGGTAGTTTGAGGGGGGTATGTGTCACCATCTCTCATTCAGGACCCTTCTCCCTTTCCACACTTCATGAAGAAAAATCATTTGTTTTGATGTGTGAGATTTCGCGTTCTAATGAAACTGCGATACTCCCATATCCTGTTTTCATTCCTGAACTATGACGATTATTCTGCCTGTACATAAATAGAGAATGGAAATGTTAATTTTACTTGCTTGATGGTGAGTCAGATTTTATGTGTCCTTTTAATACCTCTTGTTATATGTCGTAGGATTAATCATTAGAAGGGCATATTGTAGTGCTGGGGGATCCAGCAGGACGGAAAATCGGTTAACACTGTTATATTAAAGAGGTGAAACGTCATATAAACACATTGTCACCTTTGAAACAAATAGTGGATGTTACAATGCGTTGCTCACTAAACCAAGCTCAGTTTCTCTGATTTTTTATTATTAAAGGGTCAGTTCAATCCTCTTAACTTACCCGTTACTTTCCCAATATTACCTGCTTCATCAACTATTAAATAATGATTTGCAGATACGTGTATTTTTGTAGGAATTATTTAATCTTTTTATACCTACTCGCAAAATGATTAGCCTAAACAGGAACGTCCAAGGTAAGAACCCTGCCCACAAACATCTAAGACATTAGATCGATTTGATGTTGAATGTTGACTCTAACATAATGATTTTATAGTATATGGGTCCCACGTATGGGCTATCTGTAATATCATCATAGACAATACAGACACAACGTGACCTGGATGAATGGAATATTCAATAGCGATGACCTGGATGGAATATATTAAGATATAATACCGTGACCTGGATGGATTAAATTACAGATATACCGTGCCTGGCTGAATGAATATTACAGATATCCCATTCCCTGGATGGATGACTATACCAGATATACAATGACCTGTGATGATGAATTACAGATTATAACCGTGACCTGGATGAATGAATATTAACAGATATAGAACCGTGACCTGGATGAATGATATTACGATATACCATGACCTGATGGATGAATATTTAACAGATATACCATGACCTGGTGGATGAATATTACAGATATACCATGACCTTGAGATGAATATTACAGAATAACCGTGACCTGGATGAATGAATATTACAGATATAACCGTACCCTGGATGATGACTATTGAACAGATTACCAGACCTGGATGGATGATATTACAGATATACCATGACCTGGATGGATGAATATTACAGATATAACCGTGCCTTGAATGGATAATATTAAGATATAAACCATGACCTGGATGGAATGAATATTACAGATATACAGTGACCTGGATGGATGAATGTACAGATATACAGTGACCTGGATGTTGAATATTACAGATATACATGACCTGGATGGATAATATTACAGATATAGACCGTGACCTGATTGCTGAATATTAAAGATATACCGTGACCTGGATATGAATATACCGATATACCGTACTGGATGGATGAATAGACAGATATACCGTTACCTGGATGAATGAATATTACAGACATACCGTGACCTGGATGGTATGAATAGTACAGATATACCGTGACCTGGATGGATGCTAGTACGAATATACCCGTGACCTGGATGAAATGAATATTACAGATATACCCGTGACTGGATGGATTAATATTACAGATATACCGTGACCCTGTATTAATGTAGATTACAGATTAACAGGACCTGGATGGATGATAATTACAGATATAACCGTGAACTGGATGGATGAATATTACAGATATACCTAAACCGTGACCTTGATGGATGATATTAACAGATAAACGTGACCTGGATGGATGAATATTACAGATATACCGTGACTGGATGAATGAATATTACAGATATACCGTGACCTGGATGAATGAATATTACAGATAACGACCTGGAATAGTGAATATTCCAGATTACGGACCTGGAATGAATGAAATTACAGATATACCGTGACCTGGATGAGTGAATATTACAAGAAAAAAAAAAAAAATAAAAAATTTAAACCCCCCCCGTGGACCTGGATAAGTGGAATAAATTACAGTTACCATGACCTGGATTAATGAATCTTACAGATATCCGTCGACTGGATGAATGAATATTACCGGGATATAACCGTACCTGGAGGAATGAATATTACCGATATAACGTGACCTGGATAAGTGAATATTACAGATATACAGACCTGGATTAATGAAATATTACAGATAATACCGTGACCTTGATGAATGACTATTACAGATAACCGTACCTGGATAAGTAATATTACAGAATAACATGACCTGGATGAATGACTATTACAGATATACCGTGACCTGGATGGATGAATATTAACAGATATACCTTGCCTGGATGGATGAATATTACATATTACCGTGACCTGATTGGGTGAATATTAACAGATATACCGTGAGAAAAAAGAACGTGAGAAAAAAAAGAAGAAGAAAAAGAATAACCGTGACCCTGGATGGATGAATATTAAGATATACCGTACCTGGATGGATAATATTACAGATATACCGTGGACCTGGATGGATGAATATTACAGATATACCGTGACCTGGATGGATGAATATTACAAGATATACCGTGACCTGATGGATGAATATTACAGATCTAAAGTGACCTGGCTGATGATATTACAGATTACCGTGACCTGGATGAATGATATTACTATAGGTCGGACCTGGCTAATGGCACCTTCCAGACAAAAATGATCTATTTAATTTGTATAAACTTATATCCTTCCATAATAGCTGATTGTCAATGAAACCAATGGCGGTTTGAGAGAATAATCAGTGATTACATGGTCCTGTGATTTCCTATTACCTGCTGTCCTCTCTTTATTTACATCAACCGTCTTATCTGGTACAGAGTTGCCCCTATCCTTCATACAACACACCTATGTAAAGTTCAGCATCCTGGAATACCCATCTTCTAAACAATCTATTTAATACCACAAGGCAGGTGATTAATCATCGTTAAAGTAACCTTTCACCATCGGCCACACCACAATCACTTCCTGTGGTTGACTATTAGACTCTAATCACTAACCACAAACGTAACATTCCATACGTACTGGCTTCTTGTCGGCTTGCGGAGCTGGACACATTAGCCCGTTATGAATGCCACTTTGCTCTCGGTAAGCAGACAGATCGGGGAGCAAGAAACGCCTTGAATACAGATGTGGGCTTGGTACAACGCTCATGGATCTTTCTCCTCCCTTCCCTTCTGAGACCAAAATAAAATTCGTTCCTGTAGAGCGATCCCATAAGGGCACTGGCTCTTCCATCCACGATGGCTGTCAAGATGTGCTGGGTGAATGAGTCTAGTGTTCTATTTATGTTATTTATGTGAAGCTTTGGCTGGGTTGCACTTACACCCGTACAATAAAGGATGGACTGCTTGAAACAATTGTATTTAGTGTAACCATTCAATATTGCTTTGCTCTGATAGGCTAAGGAGGCTGGAGCTACACATCTTAGACCGGTCCAAACTGTGACTTATCAGAGTTAAAACTCCTCCCCTTTATTTTCATGTAAAAAATATCCCATAGACATTTATTCCTGTTATATATTCGTGATTAGCGAGTAGTTCCCTCTAAAGGTTCTACTGTAGGCGCCACCTCAAAATTCCCTGCGCACACTTAGATGGGACATTCAGGGAATTCAATAACTATCTCATCATTTAAAATGTAGCTAATTTTGCCCCAACCAATAGATTTACTTTTTAATAAAATCTGATTGGTTGGGGCAAATTAGCCCATTTTTAGCATCTCCCTAAGTCTTCTAGTGTTGGTGGAAAATGGAGTTGGCTCGCCGCTGTGCTCATGAAATATCTGTGCTATACTTTGCCTTCCTCTAGAATTCCAGATTAGCCTTCTCTATGTGGTCGTTCGCTTTCTGGCAGAAAAAGGTAGTCACAACGTTCCTTCCCCTAGGACATGATTGCGTTAGTTTGTGGCACTTTTAATATTTTAGTTTTTTAGTTGTCCTTTGGCTGCCATGGAAAACAATGAACTTACTACCCAGAAATCTCCTCCTCCCCCAAATTTGTATTCATAGTGTAGAGGAATATAAAGCATCACGCAGGAGGAAAGGAAATTGGAATTGGGGTCGTTAGGAAGTAATGTAATAAGGAACTGCTTGGCCGTATCTATTAACTTCTCGTCCGGTTCTGATTCTCATACTAATTTATATTGCAACTCGTTCCCTAAGTCGTGCCAGATTTCCGACCGCTCGACCCTAAAGGTAAATATATTAAGTCGGGTGGAATGGGAACTGAAAGTGAGAATTTACGATGACCGTCCTGCCTGTGTTTAGTTCTTAGCCTCCATGAAATCAGATTGGCATCACTTCCTGCCAATATCGGTCAGCTGACGTCCTTACGGGTAACAGGAAATAACAGCAGTTGGCGGTTAATGTGAATGTCTAAGGAAGTCATCTGTATATAACAAAACACACAGACGGCATATTAATCTTCATGACTCCTCTGTGCTGCATGTACTGAAATGTCGAACGAAACGTCCTTACGTTCTCTTCCTGATTCTATCGGAGATTTAGTTCAGCTGCAGACATAAATGGTGAAAGGTAGTATCCAGACCCGAATCGCCACCGAGAACGTCCATCATCTTTTGCATGATGGGAATTGGTAGTCTGTACAAGCTTTCATCCGCCGTCTGTATTTACGATTCCTGTATCTTTTAAATCATGGTAATATGTCACCAATTAAAGTCTTTTGAATGATGTAGACAGAGATCCCTGGGGTCTTGCAGGGTGCAAAGTTTGGCCCTAATGTCACTGCAACTGGGTCATGCTATGATAAGTCGCTGGTTAGCAGGCGCTGTGCTTTCATTGTTTCTAAGCACCACAGGGGGGGAAAGTCATTTGAAATAGTTGGGTAAATAATACGGTGATCCCCTTTTGATCAGGATTCTACAAGGACCAAGGAACTATACAATAAAATCATTTTGATCACACTAGTCCGACCATGGACAGCAGCTTTTAACTGTGGCTGGACCAATGAGCAGTGTTGCTTATAGTTTACCTGATTGTCCTTTATTAAGACTGGTAGGTTGGTTCCTATTCACAATTTATTTTCTTTCTCTGTATGAAACAAACTCAAACTTCTTTCCTCCGACTGTTTGGGGGGGGTTACCTGTGCCTTAGAACCTGAACGTAAGGTTGAGAACCGCCTGCAGGAACTTCCCCTCGTTCTCTGGCCGCACATCCGCACACTGGAGGTGAGATGTCCTCTCTGCATCCCCACTTTTCCTTTTACTGTTTGGTCCTTACAGTCCGTTTTCTCTCTGCCGACATTGACCCCTGGATACCGACTGCCATGTCCTTTCCCCCCTCCAGCTGTGGGCATTGAGAAACAAAGCCATCCAGAAATACCTCGTAAAGGTAACAATGGTGTCCTGGTATGGGAAGGATACCCAGTATAGGTCAAGGTAACCCCATTATGGGGCAGGTAGACTAGTTGAGGCAGACAGGGTAGACTGTATCGGAGGCAGGCAGGGTTTAACAAGTATGGAGGCAGGGCAAGGGTAATACTAGTAGGAGGCAGGGTATTCCATTGTAGACACAGATTAATCTAGTATGGAGACAGGGTACCTATTAATGGGGACAGGGCAGGTTAAACCAGTATGGAGACAGGGTAACCTATTATGGGGACAGGGCGGGGTAAACCAGTATGGAGAACAGGTTAACCTATTTGGGGGACAGGACAGGTTTAAACCAGTATGGAATCAAAGGTAACATTATGGGGACAGGCAGGGTACACATTAATTGAGACAGGCGTACCTATTAATGGGACAGGACCGTTTGAAAACTCATTATGTAGCCAGGGTAACCTCTTTGGGACCGGGCCAGGGTACCAGTATGGAAGACAGGGTACCTATTATGGGGACAGGCAGGGTAAACCAGTATGGAGACAGGGTAACCTATTATGGGACAGGACTTGTAAAACCATATGAGACAGGGTAACCTCTTATGGGACAGCGGGTAACCAGTCATGGAGACAAGGTAACCTATTATGTGGACAGGACAGGTTTAAACCATTAGGATACATGGTGAACGGGTCTATTAATGGGACAGGGCAGGGTACGCAGTATGGAGACAGGTACCTATTATTTGGACAGGGCATGGTAAACCGTATGGAGACAGAGGGTAACCTATTAGGGGGAAGGCAGGGTAAACCAGTAGGGAGACAGGGTTAACCTATTATGGCGACAGGACATGTTAAAACCAGTAATGGAGACAGGGTAACGCTTATTAGGACAAGGACAGGTTAAACCAGTATGGAAGTACTGAAGGCAGGTTAAAGAGACATAGACCCGTTCTCTCCGATTGGATTTCTGATGTGGTTGCACTTATGGAAATCGGTTTTGGAAGAACATCGTGCCCATGTGTGGCTCGCTTAACCCAGTATGGAGGCAGGGCAGGGTATACTAATATGAGGCAGATCAACCCAGTAATGGAGGCAGACAAACCCTTATGCAGGCAGGGCAGGTATACTATTATGGAGGCGATCCCAACCCATATGTAGGCAGATCAACCCAGTATGGAGTCAGGCATGGTATACTAGTATGGAGGCAAGATCAACCAGTAATGGAGGCAGGCAGGGTATACTAGTATGGAGGCCGATACAAACCCAGTATGGAGGCAGAATCAACCCAGTATGGAGCAGGGCAGGGTATAGCTAGTATGGAGGAAGTAATATTTCCAGTATCTAGTTGAGGTACCAGTTTGAATCGAGGGTAAACCCAGTATAGAGA
The DNA here is from genome assembly GCA_019447015.1 of Hymenochirus boettgeri. Taxonomy (NCBI): domain Eukaryota; kingdom Metazoa; phylum Chordata; class Amphibia; order Anura; family Pipidae; genus Hymenochirus; species Hymenochirus boettgeri. The sequence continues at coordinate 212,799,919 of CM033470.1, read as the reverse complement.
AGATGGTACCCGTATGGGGGCTGTATAGGCTCCAGTATGGAGAGAGTGGGTAAGTTGTGAATGTAAACACCAGATTAACCCTATGGAAGGACCAGTAACAAACATGGTTTGTCTCTCTGTGAGTTATCCTGGTCTGTACTATAACTGCGGGCTGTTTTCCTCTCCCTAGGTGCATCCCATAGAGTTGGCACTGAGTACTTGCCCTCCCTCCCAGTACCTACTGTCTGTGCTGGAGAACAGTGCGTGTGATGTGTGGACACCGTGGATGGGACACTACTGACGATCTTTACAGGAAAGAATGATTGGCAGGTGTGTGGACTTTTCATGGCAGGGACAATTAAAACAATGTTCTGTCTGGTCTAATCTGTACAGAGCCTCTTCACTGCACAACACAAATGAATCATATGTGTGGGCACGCCCTCACCGTGTGTGTATTTAACGTGGATGGGCGCCCATTGTTAATATTCGGTATTTGTTTCCTGCCGCTTCATCCATTTTAACAAACAGTTTTGTGTGACTCTTTGTTTTTTAGAACACAATTCATGGAGTAACGAGAGGAGAAAGGTGAGTCTGCATCAGTACACAATCCTGTCCCTCTAGGGGCGCGGTGGGACCAAGTGTCCATAGCTGGATATACCCTCAACATAGCCAGCGATAGGCAAGGCAGTCACCCCCCAGATGAATGAAACTACATTACTGCTAGTGAACAAAGCAAATAATCTGAGGGAACTCATGGTCACTTGTGCTTTAGGCTGTAGCAGGGATAAAGCAGTTTCCAATGTGTAATTAACATTTTATTCCTGTTCTATCCATTCAGAAAAGGAAAACTACACATAGTACTTAGAGGTAGTATATAAAGACATACGTCCATCTAGTCCAAACCTTATATAACCCACCCCATAAATGTTCTGTATAAACAGTTACATAGTAACATATGTTTGGAGGTTTATAAAGACATACGTTCCATCTAGTCCAACCTTATATACCCTACCGCATAAATGTCTGTATAACCGTTACCTAGTAACAAGTCTTTGGAGGTTGTTATAAGGATACATACGTCCATCTAGTCAACCTTTATACCCTACACCATAATGTCTGTATAACAGTTACATAGTAAACATAGTATTGGAGGTTGATATACAGACATACGTCCATCTAGTCCAACCTTTAACTCCCCACCCTCCATAATGTTCTGTCTACAGTTACCATGTAACCTAGTATGGGAGGTTTATAAGACATACATCCATCTAGTCAACCTTTATACCCTACCATAATTCTGTATAACAGTTACATAGTCACATAGTATTGGAAGTTGTATAAAGACATACGTCCGTCTAGTCCAACATTTATCCCTACCCTAATGTCTGTTTATAACAGTTACATAGGTAACATAGTATTTGGATGGTTGTATAAAGAATAATATACTTCCATCTAGTCCAACCTTTTATACGTTGTTTTTTTTGTTCACCCTAACTGTCTGTAATCATCAGTACATTATAACCACAGTATTGGAGTTTTGTATAAGAAGACATACCCCGTCTTAGTCCAACCTTGTATACCCTACCCCTATAAGTCTGTATAACAGTTTGTTTGTTACATAGAACATTTATTGGAGAGTTGGTATAAAAGACATACGTCCATTACGTCCAAACCTTTATACCCTACCCATATGTCTGTATAACAGTTACATAGTAACATAGTATTGGAGGTTATATAAAGACATACGTCCATTAGTCCAACCTTTATACCCTACCCATAATGCTGTATAACAGTTTACATAGTTACATAGTATTTGCGAGTAGTTTGATAAGAATACCGTCCATCTAATCCAACCTTTAGTAACCTAACACCCATAGCTGTCTGTATAAAACTTACATTATTAAACAGTTATTGGAGGTTTATAAAGATTGCGAGTACGTGGCATCTAGTCAACTTTTATATTATACCCTACCGATAATGTCTTTTATAAAGTTACCATAGTAACATAGTAGTTGGAGGGTTGTATAAAGACATACGTCCATCTCGTCAACCTTCTAACCTCATACACTAATCGTATCACACAGTACATAGTAACTAGTATTGCGAGGTTGTATAAAGTACTACGTCCAATTTTCTGGAGTTCCATTCTATACCATTACCCATAATGTCTGTATAACAGTATTACATTGATGTAAACATAGTAACTGGAGGTGTATAAATACTACGTACATCTAGGTCCAATCTTTATACCCTACCATCAATGTCTTATAACGTACATAGTAACATTTATATGGATGTTGTTAGTATTAAAGACATACGGTCCATCTTAGTCCAACCTTTATACCCTACCCTAATTAGTCTGTAATAACATTTACATAGTAAATCATAGGATATGTGGAGGTGTATAAAGACATACGTCTCTTAGTCCATCGCTAGACCCTACTCCAGTAATGTCCCCTGTTATACTGTTACTTATTAACATAGTATGGAGGTTGTATAAGACATACGTTCCATCCTAGTTCAACCTTAGTACCCTACCATAAGGTCTGTATAACAGTTATCGTAACATAGTTATTGGAGGATTTATATCAAGACATAACGTACCATCTAGTCCAATCTGTTAACCTACACAAATGTCTGTATAACAGTTACATGAGTGAACATTATTGGAGTTGTATAAAGCACATAGTCCATCTAGTCCAACCTTTATCCCTAACCCATAATGTTGCCTGTATAACAGTTTAATAGAACATAGGTATTGGAGGGTTGGATAAAGACATACGTCCTCTAGTCAACCTTTATACCTACCCAAACTGTACTGTTAACGTTACAAGTAGTAAACATAGTATTGGAGGTTATTAAAGTCATACGTCCATCTAGTCCCAACATTATACCCTACCCATAATGACTGTTATAACAGTTACATCAGTAACATGGTATTGGAGGTTGTCATAAGACATACGTCCATCTAGTCCAACCTTTATACCTACCCATAATGTCTGTATAACAGTTACATAGTAAAATATATTGGAGGTTGTATAAGGAACATTACGTCATCTAGTCCAACCTTTATACCCTACCCATTAAGGTCTGTTAACAAGTTACATAGTAAGTACATAGTATTGGAGGTTGTATAAGACATCGTCCTCTAGTTCCAAACCTTGTATTAACCCTACCATAATGTCTGTATAACAGTTACATAGTAACATAGTATTGGAGGTTGTATAACGCCATAACGTCCCATCGTAGTCCAACCATTATACCCTACCCATAATGTCTGTATAACAGTTAAATAGTAAACATAGTATTGGAGGGTTGAATAAAGAGCATTATGTCGTCTAGTCCAACCTTTATACCTCCCATCATATCTGATAACATTACACAGTAACATAGTATTGGAGGTTGTATAAAGACATACGTCCGTCTAGTCCAACCAACCTTTTACCCTACCCAAGTTCTGTATACCAGTTACATTAGAACATAGTATTGGAGGTTGTTATAAAGACATACGTCCATCTAGTCCAAACCTGTATACCCTACCCATAATGTCTGTATAAACAGTTACATGTAACATAGATTGGAGGTGAATAGACATACGTCCGTCTAGTCCAACCTCCTTTACCCTACCCGATAACTCTAAGCGTGTATACGGATTAATAGTAACATAGTATTGGAGGTTGAATAAAGACCCACGTCCATCTGTCCAACCTTTGAACCTACCCATAATGTCTGTATAACAGGTACATAGTAACATAGTATTAGAGGTTTGTATAAAGGGACATAGTCCATCTAGTCCAAACACTTTATACCCTACCCAAATGTCTGATAACAGTACATAGTAACATATTATGGAATTGTATAAAGGACATACTCATCTAGGCAACCTTTATACCCTATCCCTTAATTGCTGGTATAACGTAACATGGTACACATAGTATAGAAGGTAGTATAAAGACATACGTCCATCTAGTCAACGCCTTTATACCCTACCCATAATGTCGGCTGTAATAACAGTTAACATAGTAACATAGTATTGGAGGTTGTATAAAGACATACGTCCATCTAGTCCAACTTTATACCTACCAAATGTCTGTATAACAGTTACATAGTAACATGTATTGGAGGTTGTATAAAGACATACGTCCATCTATCCAACCTTTATACCCTAACCCATAATGTCTGTATAACAGTTCATAGTAACATAGTATTGGAGGTTGTATAAAGACATACGTCCATCTAGTCCAACCTTTATAACCCACCATAATGTCTGTATAAACCTTACATAGTAACATAGTATTGGAGGTGTGTAATAAGACATACGTCCATCTAATCCAACCTTTATACCCTACCCATAATGTCTGTATAACAGTTACATAGTCACATAGTTTGGAGGTTGTAATAAGACATACGTCCATCTAGTCCCACCTTTATACCCTACCCATAAGTCTGTCTAACAGTTCATAGTAACATAGTATTGGAGGTTGTATAAAGACATACGTCCTCTAGTCAACCTTTATAACCTACCCATAATGTCTGTATAACAGTTATGGTACATAGTATTGGAGGTTGCTATAAGACATCGTCATCTAAGCCAACCTTATACCCTACCCCTAATCTCTGTATAACAGTTAGATAGTAACATAGTATGGAGTTGTATAAAGACATACGTCCACTAGTCCAACCTTTATACCCTACCCATAATGTCTGTCTATTATAGAAGCTTTTTCAGGCCACTTTTAAATCTATTCAATGAACTTGCCATTACCACATTGCTGGAAGACAGTTCCACAGTGTCACCGTTCCTCACTGTAAAGAAACCTTTCCTGACCTGAAGATAAACTTCTTTTCTTCCAACCTTAAAGAATTCACGGTGTCCTCTGATTGACCTATTGTGAACAATGACCAGAGAGTTATTTTATGGCCCATTAATATATTAGGAACAATGCACAGAGAGTTTATTATAGCCCACTAATATATAGTGAACAATGACCACCAGAGAGTTTTATTGTATGGCCAATTAATATATTAGTGAACAATGCACCAAGAGTTTATATGTAAGGCCATAATATATTGGTGAACAATGCACCAGAGAGTTTATTATAAGGCCACTTAATATATTAGTGAACAATGCCACCAGAGAGTTATTTATGCTCATAATATATTATGACAATGCACCAGAGAGTTTATTGTATGGCCCATTAATATATTAGTGAACAATGCAACCAGGTTTATTGTATGGCCTTAATATATTATGTGAACAATGCACCAGAGAGTTTATTGTATGGCCCATTAATATATTGTGAACAATGCACCAGAAGAGTTTATTGTATGGCCCATTAATATATTAGTGAACAATGCACCAGAGAGTTTATTGTATGGGCCATATATGTAACTGACCAGAGTTATTAGTACTATAGAAAAATGCAACCAGAAGAGTTTATTGTATGGCCCATTATATATTAGTGAACAATGCACCAGAGAGTTCTTGTATGCCCATTAATATATATTGACAATGCACCAGAGAGTTTTATTGTATGGCCCATTAATATATTAGTGAACCAATGCACCAGAGATTTATTGTATGGCCATTAATATATTAGTGAACAATCAACCAGAGAGTTTATTGTAGGCCCATTAATATATTAGTGAACAATGCACCAGAGAGTTTATTGTATGGCCCATTAATATATTAGTGAACAATGCACCAGAGAGTTTATTGTATGGTCCCATTATATATTAGTGGACAGCACCAGATAGTTTATTGTATGGCCATTAAAATTAGTGAACACATGCACCAGAGTTTTATTGTAAGGCCCATTAATATATTAGGAACAATCCACCAGAGAGTTTTTGTATGGCCATTAATATATTAGTGAACTAATGCACAGAGAGTTATGTAATGGCCCATTATTATATTAGTTGACAATGCACCAGAGAGTTTATTATAAGGCCACTAATATATTAGTAAACAAGGCACCAGAGAGTTTAATTGTATGGCTCATTAATATATTAGTGAACAATGCACCAAAGTTTATTGTATGGCCCCCATTAATATATTAGTGAACAATGCACCAAGGTTTATTGTAAGGCCCATAATATATTAGTGAACAATGCACAGAGAGTTTATTGTATGGCCCATTAAATATTAGTGAACAATGCACCAGAGAGTTTATTGTATGGCCCCATTAATATATTAGTGAACAATGCACCAAAGAGTTTATTGTAAGGCCCATTATAATTAGTGAACAATGCACCAGAGAGTTTATTGTATGGCCACATTAATATTAGTGAAACTATGCCACCAGAGAGTTTTTGTATGGCCCATTAATATATTAGTGAACAATGCCACCAGAGAGTGTTTATTATAAGGCCCACTAATATATTAGTGAACAATGCACCAGAGAGTTTATTGTGATGGTCATTAATATATTAGTGAACAATGCACCAGAGAGTTTATTTATGGCCCATTAATATATTAGTGAACAATGCACCAAAGAGTTGATTGTAAGGCCCATTAATATATTAGTGAACACAATGCCACCGAGGTTTATTGTAAAGGCCCATTAATATATTAGTGAACAATGCACCAGAGAGTTTGATTGTAAGGCCCATAATATATATGAACAATGCAACAAGAGAGTTTATTATAAGCCCATTAATATATTAGTCCCATAGAAGACCACACGATTGGCCGTAATTTACCAATCTAGTAAATTTACCTTGTGTACCCAGCCTTAAAGATGAGATTAATTTAAATTCAAATCTGGAGCTACTAATAGCTGACGATT